>JALMQS010000117.1:8213482-8374846 GCA_024734495.1 Forficula auricularia
TTCCTTCAGTTAAAATCTTTATTTTAATATTTTTTAATTTAAAATTCTGATAAAAAGGTCGATTTTTATTTGAGAGCCGTTTTCAAATTAAAAAATACAAATATATTTATATAGTATTCGACCACTGTACCCCCAACCTCCACCCTGCTCGACCCCACCCCCGAAACCTCGCCCTACCCCGGATCCCCCACCACTGCCCCCACCTTCTGCACCCCCCACATCCACCACATCCACCCCGCTCCGCATCAAGATCGCTTTCTCATCCTCAAAACTTGTTAATAGAGTTTGTTTCATCAAAATCGTTAGAGCCGTTTTTAAAATAAAAAAAAAAAATACAAATACTTATATATATATATATATACCTGGAAGATCGAGCTTTGTTCGGGTTTAGTTAATGCTTGACAACAATACACCACAATCACAATAGTTTTTCAAGGCCTTTGAGAACAATTAGCACAACCCATTGTCTGTCTGGGTACAATAGTAAAAGGAAAACCTTTTTTAAACTCCAAGATTTGGATCTGTCTACCTGAGAATAATTAATTTGATTACGAAAAAACCCATCAAAAACAATTTTGTCGAAGATGAGACCGTCACAGATCGAATTGTCATCACATATATGAATTATGGAATTTCTTTAATCTCTTGCTCGTTCATTTTTAACAGCTCTGTAGTGGCCTAACTATATTTTTAATCTATTCTCAAACGCCTCCCAATCAATCACAATCATTTTTAACAGCTCTGTAGTGGCCTGACTATATTTTGTCTATATTTTTGACTATATTTTGTCTATAATACAAAAATCTTTTCTTCGTTCGCTAATTTAATTAAATTAATAATTGTCTTATGACGAGGCTTCATTGTGATTGCGTCCCGAGCAACGAAAAAATTATTTTCGACCTAGAGGTTTGTGATTGATTGGGAGGCGTTTGAAATAGATTAAAATATAGTCAGGCCACTACAGACCTGTTAAAAATGGACGAGCAAGAGATTAAAGAAATTTCATAATTCATATAGACGTTTGGTATTAGTTTGGGTTCATGGATCAGTAGCTTAGTGGATATAGGAGCTAAAGCTCTTATGACAAAGCATTGCAGTACATATGCAAAGATCCCAGGTTCAAATCCTGGCTGATCCTTTTGTCTATAATACAAAAATCTTTTCTTCGTTCGCTAATTTAATTACATCATTTTTAATTTTATATTCAAGTAAAAATCAAAAAGGTCAATATTTATTTTCAGCCAAAATAAAATAAAAACGAAATAAAATTTAATTTATATATTTACCAACATTTACACCCACTATGGCCATCATCAATCATAATTATATGAATTAACAAAAAACTTATCAAATTAAAGTTAGCCGAAGATGAGACCCTAACAGATCGAATCGTCAACACACAAACCCCCTAACCCGTGAATTTAATCGAAATTGTTAGAGCCGTTTTCGAGAAACCGATTGTATATAACATATGTGCAAGAATTACTCTTTTAATATACCATAATAAGATTATAGAATAAGTGAGTTGAGATTTGTTTACCTGATGGACGTTCGATACAGCCAGTGTTTCTCGACACTACTCGTATCAGCAAAGGAAAAAAAGAATTGATTAGAATAAAGCAATTAATTAGTTAACCAAAATCCTTGATATTTTTTCAGTTGATTATTCGATCTATACGAGTTGAAAAAAGGCTTTTGACAACTTTTAATCCTATGGTTCTAGAGATTGGAATTCGGTTTCCGTTCCGTCTTTCATGCAACTTACAATATTCTGTCTTTGAATCCACAAGTATTTTGACCCAACCCCTAAAACCTGTTCTTTTAACAGAAGCAGGGGTCAATCCTGAATTAAAATATAAGGATTTCAGAAAAAAAAAATATTTGCTCACACAAGAAATAGTACCTGGAAGACCGAGCTTTCACTCGGGTTTTAATTGTTATTTATTGCTTCAACCACTTGTTTTGTTTTAATTCTACGACTTGATTTATTTTTTCAATTGCTTGTTCAGCAAATTGAGTTAAATTAAAAGTTTAAAACTTGTTAAGGGCATTAGGTATCCTTCCAGCTAAGATTCTGAAAGTAGATTGTCTTTTTCATCTCTGAGTCTAGAAGCTCTCAAAGAGTCAAGACCCCGGCGGGCAATCGCAATACTTCATAATATATCTTATATCATTACATGATACATATATATAGAATATGCAGGATGGGGCATAAAGATCTACCACATTTTGAAGAGGTATAAAAAATGAAAAAATTTAACTGGAAAAAACTGAATATAATTTGGAAAAAAACTGAATATAATTTAGAAAAAGAACTTAAAAATATTTTTTTTAATGTGTTGTAAAACATTATCAGACAATAAAAAGGGAGGCGGGGGGGGGGGGGGTTCAAAAATGAAAATTCTAGCCCCTTTCGACCAAACTCAACAACTTTTGTATACATATTATGTGGGCCCCAAAAAAGGCTAGAAATGCAAACACTAACCACCGAAAAAGGGGGAGGGTCAAAAAAGAAAATTCTAGGCCTTTTGACCAAACTCAACCAAATTTTAGATACATGAGCTTCTGTGGACCCCAGAAGGCTACAAATGAAAACAACTAAGCAAATTATGTACACCTAGTTTGGTCGAAAGTGCTAGAATTTTCATTTTTGATTCTCCCTCCCATTTTGGGTGGTTAGTTTTTGCATTTCTAGCCTCTTGGGGTCCACAGAATATGTATACAAAATTTGGTTGAATTTAGTCGAAAGGGACGAATTTTTAATTTTATCTCCCCCCACCCCTTTTTTCTTCTGATATAATGTTTAAAAGACATTTAAAAAAATATTTTATGATCTTTTCAAAAATATATTCAGTTATATCAAGTTAAATTTTTTCATTTTTTTATACCCTTTCAAAATGTGGTAGATCTTTATGCATCGCCTTGTATATTATGTGTTATATTTATATGTTTATAAACAATACGAGAATTATTTTTGCCAGTCGCGAAAGTGCAATTTTTGAAAGACGTTTGGTGGGGGTAAACCGACTGATTTATAATTGGCTATAATCCTACACTTTTCTCGTACGATGTGTGTAAGGTTCCAGAACCCCTCTACTTTCATGCACGTTTATTCTAAAACGCTAAAGAGTATGTTGTTTATATCATATATTCAAAAAAAAAACCAATAGTTGTAGTGATAATCTAATTAAAAATGCAGGGAGACATAGATTCTTGTAAACAACCTCCATCCATTTAACCCGTTGTGATCATTACTCATTATTTATGTATATTATTAACTTATTCCTGTTCAATTAAATAAATTTTTATCTAAATATAATGATGTGTTATTTTCTCTCTCAAATCATTTTTTCTCAATTGGAATTACAAAAAAAATAAAATGTGTGGCATGGGCGTAGTGAGGAACACCTGACAACTTGTTTGTCAGGTGTGCTCCTCTCACTCTACGCTCTTGTCATACTATATACTATTTACACAGTTTTCACAACTTGAATAGTACTAAACATAAATAAGAAAAAATATTCTAAAGAATCCAATACTCTGGTCTACCATGTAGTGTAGCATAGTGCGGAATAAAACACACTCGATCTAGATCTAGAAAATGTTTTATTCAGCTCTTATTGTCTTTAAAATGTCAAAAATCTATCTTGGATGTCTAGAAAACATCTTCTAGAGCGAGCTTGATATCAGAGTATTTTTTTTTCTGTTTAAATAATATATATATTTGCTAACCTTGGAGCACTGGTTTTTGAGTCACTTTGAACCCACAGACAGAAACAACCATGTCTATGATTATTTACTTAAAAATAATAAACAACATAATTTGTTTTGGAAAATTTCTAGAACTGATTATATTTATTTTCTCCGATGAAAGGATGCTTAATTATGAATAGCTTCTCTAATGAATGGATGAATATCATAGAAATTATTAAATTATTCACTACTAATCATTATAAATTCATTAAATTGACAAAATAACTTCGCATATTCAGATTGTTTTCATATCAATAATGATGGATAAATAATATTTATTTATAGGAGGCCAATGTTTTGAAAATTAATCCTGTTGTTTTTGGATCAATATTGATAGAAACTTGTTTCAATAAAATGGAGATAAAATGGAAAATAATTTTCTTTGTCGAGAGTAATAAAGTTGTTGATTTTCAAGAGGAAATCATTTAAGGTGTAGGTACTATGTTTGATGCGAATCTGGGGGCACGGCAGTGCCCGTAAGTTCGATTCGAGCGCGGATGTGTGCACTGCCAGACTACCCTTTACAGGAAACAACTCAGGCCAGTTTGACGCCTCTGTAACTTCGTAATGGAAACCTCTACATGGCTGAAATTTTTTTCCAGAATACTGGTCCATAAGCTTAACTAAATTACAAAATTTCATATTTCTACTGTTTATACCATCCAAGTTACAAGAAGCCAAAGATAGGCTTTTTCTTTCTTCACTCACTGACTGACTGACTGACTGATTCACTCACTCATCAAAATTCTATAGTACTTCCGCTAACCCTAGAATGCTGAAATTTGGCAGGCAGGTAGAGTTTGGGGTACAATTAATGGGAAAAATCTAAAAATCGAAACTTTCCCTTCTTCAGGACCTAAAATGAAGGAGTGAAAGTTATAGACTTAATTAACATATACTAAAAATTCAATGAACCTAGAATGTTGAAATTTGGCATACTGGTATAGCTTGACACATTAATAAAGGACGAAAATTGAAAAATCGAAACTTTTCCTTCTTCAGGGCCCGAAATGAAGGGGTTAAATTTATAGGATAAATCCAACTTACAAAAGAAGTGAAACCTCAACAAAAACACTTGTGTAAAAAAAGGCCAAGTTCGATTAATAAAATCCGTTTGCCAAAAAAGTAGTGAGATCCAATGTGCTGCCAAGTTCAACATCATCAATTTATTAAATGAGTCGAGAATATATTAGTAACTTCAATTAAAACGCATGTTTTTCATTTCACATGTCCCTCTATATTTTTTATTGATTTCACATTTTTAGTTGAAATTATTTTCATAAAACTTGGCTTTTACGCATTATTATGTATGTCACGAATTACTAGTTACCATATCATGGGATCTTAATAAGAGGGGAGTGGTGGAGGCCCTATCAAACAATAATAATAATAATTTAATGCGTAAAAGCCAAGTTTTTAGGAAAATAATTTCAACTAAAAATGATTAATCCATAAAAATATAAGAGGGTTATGTGAAATGAAAAACATTCGTTTTAATTGAAGTTGTGAAATTCTCGACTCATTTAATAAATTGATGATGTTGACAGCCTATTAGATCTCCTCTTTTTTGAAATTTTATTATCGAATTGTTTACAAGTGTTGAATAAAATATATCTATAAATAGAAACTTCTGCCCATGAGAAAGAATAGATCAAATATTATTTTTAATAAAAAAAGACTGAAGATGAAGACTCTGCCTTCAAAACTATAGTAGATTTATATATACATATCTGTATATATAAAAAAGAAACAAAAAATAATTCATTGTATTAAAAATTTTATAATTAAAATAAAAAATAAATCTTTTCAAAAACAATCTTCATAACGTTTTTTTTAACTCCAAGAGTTTCGGTAGAATTTCTCCTTTATCAATGGAATTTTTAAATTCAAAAGGAAAAAAATAATTGTTTATCTAGGATTTAAAAAGCAACACTATTGTTCTTATTAGGGATGGCCCTTGTTTTGGGTATTATCATACTAGCTATTCTTCAGAATTTCTACAGATTTTTAGCTATTATAATTTTAAGAGTTACAGTTGTATAAAAATACTGCGATATCATAGCGTTATTAAGTTATAGACTACAAAATTATAATAGCTAAAAATCTGTTATACACAATTTGAGGGATTGTTACTATTATAAGGATAAAGTCTACAGAGTTTCAAATTTTTTGAATCATTATTTTGGGCTAAATAAAAAATCGATCGTTCAATGCCAAAAACACTATGTTATTTAGATGGGAAACTTGCATCGCTGTGCGATACAGGATAAAATTGAGATAGAGACTTGAAACTTACGGGATATTTTTTTTTATTTATTTCGAACCATATGAGACTCTGTCGGCGCAAAAATTCGAAAATAACCAAAGTAAGGACCACCCTAATACATTTTTTAGTTTGAAAATATTCTAATTTTTAATTTTACCCCCCCTCCCTCCCTCCTTAATTTTGGGTCGATATGCACCAAAATCTAATCAGCTCTTAATCTGGTAATCTCAATGCACCAAAACCACGTTTGAAATTTGGTTTTGATATTCATACTAGTTTTTGAGCTAGCTCGTCTACAAAAATTTGGTAACGCACAATAAGTAACTAAAAAAATACCAGACTACAGACATTTTGACAAAACAGTTATTATCTCGAAAAATATAGTATTTTCGATGTTCACTTGTAAGAGCTTTTTGTAGACCGAAATGCCATTGTTTCGCCCAATTTTTTTAATCAAAATAGTTTCAGCGTTTTTGAGATATTTCGAAAAAAAGCAAAAAACCACTTTCCCATCCACGATTACAATACTTGACCATACCCTGTGTGGTAAAGTAATATAACTGTATAGGTCTGTGCATGTTTTTTTGATACCTACTCGATTGAAATAATTTGAATTTTGTTACAGCTCTTGGGAATCTTGGAGCAGTACTATCAAGCAAAGGAAGACTACAAGAAGCTGAAACTGCTTTCAAAATGGCACTCAACTACCGGGCCAATATGGCGGACGTTCACTACAACCTGTAAGTACCATCAACTGATTTATTCGAGGGGTGAACCGCGATTGGAATTAGGCGTACATCGTCTTTGGAATTATGTGGAATTATTTTGGAATTCGTTAGAAAATGCCCCTTCATCTATTGTCTTCTATTTGGAAATGAAAGTGGAAGTGGAGGTAGGTGTACATTTATTATATTATATTAGGTCGCGGTTCACCCCTCGGATTTATTTATGAAAATGCAAAACCATTGATTTTCAATCCACTCGGTCCAATTCGGTTCAATCGAATTTCATTCCCAGGGATCGATACTTTGGTTTTATTAGTCTTACCTTCAACTTGGACAACTTTTGTTTGGCCAAGTTCACAATCTTTGTTATCTCATTTGAGTCAAAGGAAAAAAGTTTCACGCCTGCAACTTGGTTTTGATTCGATCTCCGAAGTATAGAGGCGCGCACTTTCCGGAAAACTCTTCGAATATAATAGAATTTACAAGTTGCAAAATGGCCGACACCATATTCATTTAGTTGATCGGAGCGGATCCCGGCGGCGGCGAACCCCATTCCAAAGACCCAGGCGCGTATAATTGCATTTAGCACGCTCATATGGGCTTGGGGCTGCCAGCCTGTCAAAATCATCATTTTTTTTTTTTACTTAATTCGATGACAAGTTAGAAATCTTTATTTGGAAAATATTCTTTTTTTGTTTTAATTACTTATAATATAATTTTTCAAATTTTGATTATCTCCATTGTTGTTAACCAAAATTTAATTGAATAATTTTATTTTTACCTGAAGTTTCTCTAATAGCTTTTAATGTTTCTGATGTTGTGTTTTTGTTTTCAAATTACATACATATTTCAGATATAAGAAAAGAAAATAATTTATAGAATTTGATTATCAATCATTCCACAGCTAATAATAGCCCTATCCTCATTCATTTCGAAAGAAAAGGCCTTAAATTGGATCTCTTAGAATCCACGGAAATTAAAATAGCCCTATCAAATAATTCAAATATATTTTAAATAACTAATTAGAAGGAGTGCATAAAAATACAATTATTGATTATATATTATAATAAATTAACTAAACATTCCATCTATTGTCCGCACATTGAATATATTAAGGTAAGTGTACCCTGTCAGGCACTTTTTCCAGTTGTACCCTGTCACGTACTTTCGCATTCTTTATTATAATAGTAGGTAGTGCTTCCCTTCAGCTTGTTCAAAACTAAATTTTTCCATTTGTCCAAAATATTAATTTTTAGAACAACTTCTCCTCGTACCCCTACTTTCCCATCACCACATACATTTCAAAAAATATTAAAAAAAAAAAAAATATTGTTATTTGTAAAATTATTTTTCCATTGTATAATCAGTTTACTTTGACTCCTGATGATGGGCTCACCCCAGAAATATATCGAATTCAAAACTCAATTTTGTTTTATTTCTTTTTTGTGAAACCTACCTCACATCTTGCTCAAGTTTTTATTATGATTAATAAACATTTTTTTTAAGTTTATAATGTAAAATAGTAATAAACCTGATAGCTGGTTTTATCCTTTTTAGTTTCTTTACAAACAATTTACTATAGAATGATTATTAGGAAGTCAGGTGTGAAAAAATAGTCATTTTCTATTTTTAATCGAAGTATAATAGGGTAATAAGATGATTTAGGTTGGCAATTTACCTGGTGGTGACGATAGGTACACTATTTGAAACTGAATTGATAAGGTAAACATGATAGTAGTAGAGGTAGAAACGATATTTATAGCTGCATTATACCTATATATACTTTTAGTCAGAATTGAATTCGATCGTGTATTGTTAAAAATAAAAATAAAAAAAATAATCAAATAGAAAGACTAATAATTAATATTGTAGAAAATTCCAGCAAAAGACACACTCTTTTATTGTCTCCTTCAATTGATATTGTCTTCATGCTACATAAAATGTGGATTTAGTTGGATTTAAATAGTTTTAAGATTGTCTATGGTACAAAAATACTTTTCTAATATTAAAAATGAAAATGTAAAATTTTGTAATGTTGTGTTTTTGACAAGTATTATGTTTTAAATCAGGGCTGTCCAACCCATGGCCCGCGGGTGCTTGCGGCCCAGCACTGCAATGTGTGTGGACCAACATAAAATCATAAACTTCCTTAAAACATTGAGATTTATATGTAGAGATATATTTATTCCATTTTTCGAAATATGAATGTACATTTCTACAATATGTGAAACTTTTGTCAAGAATAAAATTCTCAATAAAAGCAAAATTATAAGCTCAACTATATAAGATGAAAAAAAAATAATGAAGTTTCGAATATTTAAAAATTCTTCTTCTTCTCATATTTTCATTTTCTAAAATATTTATTATTTCAGTAATTTATATGATACGACACTAACCAAGTCAATAGTTATCATTCTAGTACAAGGAGAAAAAAGGAATTGGGGTTTTCTAAAACAATCACAATTAATTGATAATTGCTCCCATGGACTAAAACTTGTCAGGACTTGCTTTTAGATCTTTGCACGTTCTTACATGTCAATTAGATAATGGATAGTCAAGGATTATTATGTCCGTATTAAAAAATAAATTATCATTCCTCATATCCTTCTTTAATCCCATTTGATTTAAACCAGGGCTGTCCAACCCGTGGCTCAATGTAAAGTTATAAAATTCCTTAAAACATTGAGATTTATATTTAGATACTGGAAAACACGCAACAATTTGGCCTGATAATTTTTTCCCTAAAATAAGAAATTGAAAGTTTTCGAAAAATAAAAGTGCTAATTTTAAATTTTGAATCTGAAACTAGATTTCAAGATTTCCGAAAAAATTATCATCATTTTGGTCTATTTTCGACTCGAATTTCATTAGAAATAAATTTTCTACTTGCAAACTTTCTGATTGAATGTTCTAGAACAATAATTAGATACCGGTCTGGAAGAAAAATTGAATATTGTCTCTTTTCTAGAACTCGTCTCGTTTTCTAGAACAATCATAATTAATTGATAATTTCTCCCAAAGACTAAAACTTGTCAGGACTTGTCTTTTAGATCTTTAGACGTTCTTACATGTCAAATATATAATGGATAGTCAGGGATTATTATGTCCGTGAACCTTTTAAAAAATAATTCCTCATATCATTCTTTACTAGTAATTCCATTCGATTTAAACCAGGGCTGTTCAACTAAAGGCCAATAGAAAAAATAGAAAATTCTATCTAAAATCAAAGAAATTATATTTTCAAAAATTAAGAACTGGAATATATTTTGAACTTTCTAGCTTGGATTTGGTTTAAAAAATATAGAGAATCAGAAAAATATTGAATCATCGTACGGAGAGCTTTCATGAGCAGTTGTAACTAATGTGCTGAAATTTGGCACACATGTTTAGATCAATAAATTGCACTTCTATTCCAAGTTATCTCTTTAAGCTAATCAGTATAAAATACTAAATTACTAAAGATTTCGGCTCAAGATTTTAAATGTTGGAGACAGTAAAATTTTTTTAGATTGATCGAAAACAATAATGCATAGTTATTGAAGGGGACAATAAATGAGTGTGTCTTCTGCTGGAATTATAAATTTTATTTATAACGAGACTATAGTTTCTAGGGCTTTGCCCTCTTCATCAGAAATTTTAGCTTTCCATTCATACATTAATTCCTGTGAATCAATTGTAATAGACTGGTGAAGAGGGAAAAGCCCTCGAAACTATAGTCTCGTTATAAATAAAATTTATAATTCCAGCAGAGGACACACTCTTTTATTGTCTCCTTCAATATATAAAAATTCTGCTACCCTTGGCATAAAATTCTTTCAATTTAATGCATAGTTAGTTAATTTCTTTCTTTTTTTTAGATTTTTATTAAAATATCAGTCAGTATCAAGTCTTGTGTTAAATAATTTAAAAATAATTCTTTTGTTTGCTGTTAAATAAATTGTTAATTAAGAAGAAAAAAATACTATTTTTACTTACTTTATTTCGTCTACGAGCGAAAGAGAACTTTAGTTAAAATTAAACATCCACGTTATTTGGTTGACCTATTTAAATAAAATCATAAATATTTATTCTAGAATTTGATGAGAAGAGAGAAAAAAATGTATTTTTCATTCTCGCTTCAATCATGGTTACATTTTCGTAATATTTCAAATGTCAATAATATTAATGTATATTATATATATATATATTATATTCAAACATTGATATTGGAATATTTGATTTCTGGTTGTTTATTTCAATGAATAATATTTTTGATTAACAAATATCAAATTTATCTAATACCTATATAATACATTTCGACGAATATCATTCTTTGATCTTTCACAATTGGATTTTCCCTAAAAAAAATTATAAATTATAATTCTATACTATGTCTAATTAAAATTAATGTTATAAAATAGATTAATTCGTTTTAACTTTTACTTATATACATTATATCATTAATGAAAACTGATATATGGGGAAGTATTGAATTCTCCTAGGGTCTCGTCACTTACTATACAAGCCCTTCTATTTCGAAGAGTTACTTTCACTTAGTAATATTAACAAAATGCTCTCTAAGACTGAATAAAAATTCTAGTATAAATTATTATTATATAACTAGCTTCAAGGCCCGCCTTTGGCGGGCCTTTTTTGCTAGCCAGGTGGGCTTCGTTTGTTTTATTAGTAACAGAGAATAAATATAATTGTTTTATTATAAAGTCTTAAATAGATATAATTTGAGATTCTATTTAACTGTAATATACACTCATACAAATAAGATGAAACAAATATTTAAAATATATTAAAAATCTCTATTTATAAAAAATTCTCTTATTCTCAAGCTTGAGTTGTTTATCATAAAAGAATTTAGTCTTATTGATTTTAAGTCGATTCTTCCACGTTTTCAGTAGAGCTTGCCATTAATAGTCAAAACATCAAAAATGGAATGCAATAAGGTTATTCCTCTAGTATTAGATAAGAATCAATTGCTATTTTTGATTTTAAGTCGATTCTTCCATGTCTTCAGCAATGGTTACTAATATTAATCGAAGGGTCAAAAATCTAATGTAGAATTGTTATTCCTCTAGTATTAGATAAGAATCGATTGCTATTTTTGATTTTAAGTCGATTCCTCCATGTCTTCACCAATGGTTACCAATAATAATCGAAGGGTCAAAAATCTAATGTAGAATTATTATTCCTCAAGTATTAGATAAGAATCGATTGCTATTTTTGATTTTAAGTCGATTCCTCCATGTCTTCACCAATGGCTACCAATAAAAACCGAAACGTCAAAAATCGAATGTAGAATGGTTATTCCTCGACTGTTAAATGAGAATCGATCATTATTTTTGAAATAAAGTCAACACCAGGCGCGGATCCAGGCCTCTGATTTGGGGGGGCGGCGGTCGCCGGTATATAAGATCTACTTTTGATCTCGGAAGTATGTCGCGGTCGAATTGTCGGGGGGGGGGGTCAGAGACGCCCCCCCCCCCCACACATAGAACTTTATTTTCTTCAATTTTGAAATTTAATGTTATATAAAAAAAAATTAAATAAACATATAAAAAATGTTGATCTCCAATGCTTTGGGGGGGGGGGGTCGCCCCCATCGCCCCCCCTGGATCCGCGCATGGTCAACATGAACTGCAAATTGCAAGTGATATCTGATTAATAATTAAGGAATAAACAATTTAATATTTCAAATGAATTTGGATAAAGTTTATATTTGTGGGATTTAAAATTCATTGTAATTAAGTTTTTTTTTTTTTTTTATAATGATACTGATACAAGAAGAAGTTGCACCAAGAAGGTACAACCTCTGTAGTCCGTGGTGGACCCTTGTAACGTGAAGATAAGGGGAGATTTAGTGATTGGGTAGAAGTCGAAGGTATCTGTGGATGCTGGTCTTGAAAGATTGAAGGTCATAAGTTGCTGGAAAGACGGTCGGGGGAAGAGAGTTCCAGTCGCTAGATGTCATGGGGATAAATGAATTGGCGAATGCGTTTGTTCGATTAGTATCCAGTTTAAGCGCGTAGGGGTGTTGAGTTTTAGAAAATCGTGTATTTCGCGCAAATGAAGCCCTTGGTGGGATTATCGATTTAATTTCGTCAGAACAAAAGCCATGGTAGTATCTATAAAAAAGGGAAAGGGCGGAGACAGATCTACGATGAGCTAGGGAGTCGAGAGTGTCAGTTAATGTAGGATCGCCTATCAGTCTGATAGCTCGTCTCTGAATTGCATCTAAGGTATTAAGAGAATACTTGGGGGCCCCTCTCCACACATGCGAGCAATATTCAAGACAGGGGCGAATTTGAGCCTTGTATAATATAAGGAGTTGAGTGGGGGTGAAAAATCGTTTGGTTCGGAAAAGAAAGCCAAGCTTACATGCTGCAGCCTTTGCTACTGAGATAATATGGTCATTCCAAGAGAGGTCAGAACCTAAGGAGACACCTAACAATGATATTTTATTACGAAATTCCAATGAGCTCGAATCAAAGGAAATGTCCGGAAGGTTCCTATCTGCGCGCCTAGAAATTAGGCAGCATTGTGTTTTACCAGCATTAAAGTTTACCAAGTTGTGAGATCCCCATTTTTTTAGCATGCTTAAGTCTGAATTTATTGAGGAGGCTATGTTTGCGCGATTGTCTAGTAAGGATTGAGCGTTGTGGAGGGTGCTATCGTCAGCGTAACAATGTATTGGATTGGAGGGCAGATTTAATAGGTCATTAATATAGATAATAAAGAGCGTGGGAGAAATGACTGAGTCCTGAGGCACTCCAGCATTAGTATTAAAGGACGAGGATGATATTCCGTCAACCTCGACTTTAATAGAGCGGTTTGAGAGAAAGCTCTCAAGCAACTTGCAGAGGCTCGGGGGGAGCCCAAATGCAGGTAATTTGGCAAGAAGATTTTTGTGCCAGACTTGATCGAAGGCCTTTGAAATGTCTAAGCCTATTACGAAAGTCTCTTTACCAGTCTCTAGTGCTTTATTCCACATATGAGTTATATATCCTAAAATGTCGCCAGTGGACCGAGATTGTCTAAAGCCGTATTGACTATCATGGATTAGTTTATTAGATTCTAAATGGTGAAGATCTTACTCATTAATTATTTTTCCATGATTTTGGAAAGAACCGAAGTTATAGCGATCGGACGATAATTGGCTACATTTGAAGAATCTCCTTTTTTTTATTGGTTGAATTCTTGCAGTTTTCCAGCTCCCCGGAAATGAGCCAGTGGTATAAGAAAGTTTGTAAATTTTTGAGAGAATAGGAGCAAGTTCAGGTACCTTCAAGTACCTTGAGGACCACAAAAAGGTCATATATAGTTTTTTGTAAAATTATATTTTATAGTACTTTATTTTCGAACAAGATAGTACATTGGATAAAGTTTAGCAACGATCCGTTGCAGTTTATTTTTTTAATTTTTGTTTTTAAATGTACTTTAAAAAAAAAATAGATAGTTTTTTTAAATCTTTGTTGCATTATTAAATTCTTCTTCAACGATAATGTGGTTAGAACTCTATTATCTATGCTATTAAGAATGGATGACATTCAAAAATATGACAAACAGTGCCGCCAACAAATGTTTAGTTTGCTAGTTTAGTTCTTTTATTGTTTGGCAAGCTATGTTGGCTATACAGATTTTGTTATAGTTTTTCGTGAATTTTCCAATTTTCCGGGCAACTTTTCCGATTTTTTTTTACGTATTAACCTGAAATGGACTATTACGAACATTTAAAAAAAAAATTAGCCAAATCGGTCCAGGCATTTGAGAGATCTGCGCTTAAAAAGAAAAAGAAATTCATTTTTATTATATAGATTAGAAGAGAATTTCACTTAATTATACTACTGGTCAAGTCCCTTGAATCAAAATTCTCTATAGTGTACTTTATATATTTAAGGAGATTTTCTCTAAAATTAAGCTTCTCTCTCCCGGCAAGCGAATCTGGCACTCGGGTTCGATTCATACAAGAGGATTGCTCCTTCAACATACAATGCAACATATCTAATTTCATACAAGTTATACCTTTTTGATATTCTCTTAAATGATTTTTTTTTGAAAAATAATATTTTCATCTATATTAATATTTATCAAATGCTTATTTTTATGGTTTCGTTAAAAAGAAAAACAAGACCCTATTCGTGTCTGCCTGTTTATCAGACTGTCATGTCATTATAGCTTTTAAACTAAAAAAGACAGAAACATGAAATTTACAAATTAGATGTACCTATATACTCACGAGAGGCGACTGTGGGTCAGTGGTTAGAGTGTTGGGTCGCTGACTCAAAGATTTCTGGTTCGAGACCGAGTCTCAGCAGAAAGATATTTGCAGTCGCCTCCTCTTGGAAAGTAATGGCAACCTACCAAGACTATAATTGCCAAGTAACCTCTCCAAATTAGCCGTTCGGAACAGGCGTTAAAAGTAGGTCCCGTATATCTGTGTAAAAACAACTACAGCACAGGTATATGTGGAGAGGCGCCGACACCCGTTTCGGGTATGGCACTCGAAGAAGAAGATATATACTCATGAAATCAAAAAAACATAAGTCGTATAAAAATTGTATATATTAATTTTTAATATTATTTTTTGAGAAAGGGTCACAAATAAAAAACAAATATATTTTTTTATTCATGAGTTGTGAGCTATTCCTGAAAAGATCTCTTTAAGTAGATATAGACTAATTTCCATAAAAACATTTAATTCACTTTAAAATGAGGTGTGAGAGAGGCCTAGCTATGTTTAAATTATTTTTTGCACCTGTCAGCGTTGAGAAGTGGCTTAATTTAAGATTATGATAACATTTTACAAATTCCCTAATTCTTTCCTTATCATCCACATAATGATAGAATTTGATACCTAAGATGTTTTGGCAGATAAAGGATACGAAAATATTGGTATAAGAGTAAGGCTCGCAATTAGTTGGCTTATTTTTTTATTTTTCTGTTGAGATTATAATAAAATCAATTCCGATTTGATTTAAAACATGATTATTTTGAATTTAAACCAATTTTATTATAAAAAAAATTCACAACGTAGTTTTCTGTGCCGGAGCCGGAAAGAATAAATAGTAAAAATCTATTAAAATTGATAAATCAAACTTGCAATTGAGAAAATATTTACTAGTCTCTCCATGCTAAATATTGTCTTATTCATTTGCTAATTATTGTTTACCCGTGGAAAGGGAATTTTATCAGAAAAATTATATATTTAGATACGACAATCCAATTAAGTAGTTGTTAAGTAGTTGTTTTGTTGATATTAATGGGCTTGGACAATTTCAATAGGGGATGTTGTTTGAATTATTGAGGCAAACAGGCTCTTCACTAAATAGTGGAGATATACAATATAAACAGAGCTGTAGAAATGGATAAGAGGGACTGAAAACAGGCAGACAGATAGACATCCAGAAAATACCATCATCGCGGTACATGAAGAAGGGGCTGGATCCTACCACTGACAAGAATAAAATGACCTTACCGGAAATTTCTTTAAAATGTTTCTTAATTTAAATACATGGGTGAGGCATAAAGATCTCCCACATTTTGTAGAGGTATAAAAAAATGAAAAAATTTATAACTAAAAAGAAATTGAATATATTTTTGAAAAGAACATAAAATATATTTTTTTTTATGTATTTTAAACATTATCAGACAAAAAAAGGTGGAGGGGGTCAAAAAATGAATATTCAAGCCCTTACGAGCAATCTCAATCAAATTTTGTATACCTACATAGTTTGGTCAAAAGGGCTAGAATTTTCATTTTTAACCCCCCTCCCCCATTTTAGGTGGTTAGTTTTTTGCATTCCTACCCTTCTGGGGCTTCACAGAATATGTATACAAAATTTAGTTGAGTTTGGTCGAAAGGGCTATAATTTTCATTTTTGATCCCCACCCCCCACATTTTGGGTGGTTAGTTTTTGCATTTCTAGCCTTCTGAGGGTCCACAGAATATGTATGCAAAATTTAGTTGAGTTTGGTCGAAAGGGCTAGAATTTTCATTTTTTTACCCCCCCACCCCCTGGATCTTTTATAATAATTATCAATCTTGACCAATATTCGTGCATTATCGTAATCAAAAGAATGACTATGTTCAGCTGCATGGGTGGAGAGTGCTGTGTTGTTCTTTTTATTTCGAACACTTAATTTATGTTCAAATAACCTAATTTTTATTGAACTTAGAATTGTATAATTTGATTGAATGAAAAAATGTATGTGATTTAAAAGTAATTAGATTCTAATTTGGATTTTTGTTTGTAAATAAATAATGATGAGATATATGATGACCTCCCATAAGGGTAAAATATTTAATTATAATGTAATATATAGAAAAAATGTATATAAACTCAGAAACTTTTGGGTCCAGGCACGTTATAAATTCACATGAAGGTAAAAATTTTTTTATTTTTGACAAGGCTTGGTTCGATCACATATGTGTACCGCATTTTGTGTATAACTGTAAGTCTAAACAACCAACTTGGTCAACTTATAATTTTGTATAAAAAATATATCAATTAACATTCATTTGAAAAAAAAATTTTTAGCCCAATTGACTGAAGATGGCCAAATAAAATTCAGGCCGTCTTATTAAAGGTGTTTTATTGAACCCAGTGATTCCATCTTTGGCTGATACCTCCTCCTTCATCTAGTACATATTTTGGATATAGACAATAATACAAATTGTTTTTGGTGAGGAAATTAGTTTTCTCTAAAATTTTTTGATAAATATTAAAAAACAGTCCATATCTGATCTTTTATTGTGAATTGAATTGAATTGAAACCCATAATAGCTAATTATTATATACTAAAATTAAGAAAAATAAATTATAAATAAAAGGAAAAAATATTGTCTGTTATATTTAAATTTATAAGTATGATTGCTCTTACCGTATAGCTGGGTATGATAGTACACTCCTCCCACGATCCTGTGCGAAATTAGCATAGAGCGTACCTAGTCGTGAATGAGTTTTCCTTTTTCCCTCCAGAGCTACACCTTTGAAACGAAAATCAGCTTTCTAGTTGAAACCGTTCGCTGACACAAAATTGCCAAATCGGCTAAGTTTACTAATAGCGTACCGAGAGTTTTTTTAACATTTTATTTCCTTTTTAAATTTAATTAAAAGTATTTTTTTGGACTCAGAAGATGTAAAATTTGAATTTTATTTCCTCACGATTACAATACCTACCAATACCAACCCACGTATGGCAAAGTGAAAAAATATTACATTGTTGAAATAATTATGGCCACACCTTGTGGGTGTGTTTGCCTATGTTTTTTTTAACGGTTACCAAGTGCTTCATGTTGAATGTGATTTGATTGTCATACCTGAAATATTTATCGGACGTCGCGTCGCCGTGTGACAAGTGTACGCAGCTCGTATTTCCAATGATGAGTATTGATCAGGATGCAACACGATCAACCCGAGAAATCTCACCACGAACCAACAGAAAGCAGCTCTAAAGATAATAGATTACAAAAGAGGACCCCCTCTCACTTGCATACTGCTTGGACCCCCCTTCCCACGATTGAACGGATTCAAACTCGGCTTTAACATCACAAAATCTGATAGGTAGGTACTATTTAATGTCGTTTTAGGGCTCTGCTTAAAAAGTGAAGCTTAGACCCTTGTCTTGTCGCCTGTCAGAGTATCGTAGCTCGAAAATTAAATTAAATTTTAAGTTATATGTATTCATAAAGAGAAATCAATGAGGTTGTTCTTTGTTTGATGCAAATAAACATTATATATATATATAGAATAGAAGAGGAATGGCAGAAGAGAACTGAAGGCAGACAGTTAAAGACAGCTGAAGAAATACTTTTATTATATTGTAAAATTAATAGAGTGATATTTAATTATTATATATATTGTTAAATACAAAGAAATAAAGGACCTTAAAATTCGATTTATCTTTATAGCTGAAGTTCGAATTTTATTTCCCTGAAGAACTAACAAAATTATAAATCGAATTTTAATGTCCTTTATTTCTTTGTATTTAACAATATATATATAATAATTAAATATCACTCTATTAATTTTATATATATAGATAAAAGTATTTCTTCAGCTGTCTTTAACAGTCTGCCTACAGTTCTCTACTGCCAGTCCTCTTCTATTCCTGGTTGCCTTCCTATTGGTTGGTGTTATGGTGGGGATTTCAAACTAACATATATATATATATATATTAGGGTGGCCCTTATTTTGGGTATTTTCGAATTTTTACGCTCGCAGGGGCTCATATGGTTCGAAATAAATTAAAAAAATATCTTCCAAGTTTCAAGCTCTATCTCAATTTTAACCTGTGCCTCAGAGCGATGCAAGTTTCCCATCTAAATAACATGGGGTTTTTGGCATTGAACGATCAATTTTTATTCCGGCCAAAGTAATATTTCAAAAAATTTAAAACTCTGTAAACTTTACCCTTATAATAGTAGCTATCCTTCAGAGTTTTTTCAGATTTTTATTTATTATAATTTTGGAGTTACAGCTAGATAAAATACTGCCATATCTTAGTGTTAGTAAGTTATAGACTCCAAAATTATAATAGCTACAAATCTGTAAAAAGTCTGAAGGGTAGCTGCTATTATAAGGATAAAGTCTAAACAGTTTCAAATTTTTTAAACCATTGCTTTTGCCCGAATAAAAAATTGATCGTTCAATGCCAAAAGCCCCATGTTATTTAGATGGGAAACTTACATCGCTCTGAGACACAGGTTAAAATTGAGATAGGGGTTAAAACTTGGGGGATATTTTTTTATTTATTTCGAACCATATGAGCCCCTGCGAACTAAAAATTCGAAAATACCCAAAATAAGGGCCACCCTAATATGTATATATATATCATCAAAAGTATACAGTCCTATATATATATATATATATTATATGGATGCTTCAGATGATGCGAATTCCTAAAATTTCAAAACGTCAAGTGTATTTTTATTTCATGATACAAAAATTCTAATTTTAAATTTAAAAAATAAAGGAAAATTCTACCTTTATCTATGAATTTTACAAAAAGAAGCAAAAAATAAAATAAGATTTTAAAAATTGAAGGGTTATATTTTGGGCAGCATTCCCTGGTTGAAATGTCAATTTCGAATCATGAAAGGAATTTCATGAATTTTATAGTTTTTTTTTTGTTTTTTTTTTAATGCAATCGAATGCAAGAAGGGGTGCGCCAGTAAAGATGCAGCTCCTATGGATCTCGAAAGACCCTTGAATTACCGAAGAGAAGGGAAAGTTGATTAAGTGAGAGGGTGTAGACGTAGGTGTCTATGCACCCCGGTTTTGAAGGTTTGAAGATTATAGGTGCTGGGAAAGATGGAGGCTGGGAGAGAGTTCCAGTTCCTTGAAGTCATGGGGATATATGTATTGGCGAATGAAGTGGTCCGGCACTTTTCCAGTTTGACCGCGAAAGAGTGTTGGGAGTCGGCAAAACGCGTGCTACGTGCAAAGCATGCTTTGGGGGAATTATTGATCTTATCTCATCAGAGCACCTGCCGTGATAGTATCTATAGAAAAGGGAAAGGGCAGAGACATCTCTTCGATGAGCCAGCGAGTCGAGGGAGTCGGTGAGGGTAGAATCGTTAATTAGCCTGATGGCTCGTTTCTGAATTGCATCCAGGGTAGCAAGAGAATATTTTGAGGCTCCTCTCCACAGATGTGAGCCGTATTCGAGACAGGGGCGGATTTGGGCCTTGTAGATGGTGAGAAGTTGTGGGGCTTTGTAAAATCGCTTGGACCTGAATAAGAAGCCAATCTTCCTTGCTGCAGATTTCGCCACAGAGGAGATGTGTTCATTCCAAGACAGGTCAGATGTGACTGAGACGCCCAACATGGATAGGCTGTCACACATTTTTAGGGTATTCGAATCGAAGTGAATATCAGGGAAATCTTTATTTTCGCGCCTAGAAATTAGACAACATTGAGTCTTGTTTGAATTATAGTTAACTAAATTTTGAGAGCCCCATTTATTCAGTTTGTCTAGGTCGAGAGTAATTGAGGAGGCAACATTGATTCGATTATTCGGGAGTGAGGGTTTGCTGTTTAGAGTGCTATCGTCGGCGTAACAATGAGTGGGGTTTGAGGTTTGATCGATAACGTCGTTTATATAAATTAGGAAGAGTGTGGAGGAGATTACAGAGCCTTGGGGAACACCAGCGTTTGTGGAGAACGATTCAGATGATGTTCCATCCACCACAACTTTTATACTTCGGTTTGTCAGAAAGCTTTCTATCCATTTGCGAAGTGTTGGTGTGAATCCAAAGGCTGGCAGTTTGGCAAGAAGATTTTTGTGCCAAACCTGGTCAAAAGCTTTGGTGATATCAAGGGCTACAGCGAGGGTTTCTTTTCCGGCCTCTAGAGTTTTGTTCAAGGTGTGGGTGACATAGGTTAAGATGTCGCCTGTGGAACGATTTTTTCTAAATCCATATTGCCTATCGTGAATTAATTTATTATTTTCTAAATGATGAAGGACGTGTTGGTTTATAACCAATTCCATTATTTTGGAAAGAACAGAGGTGATTGAGATAGGTCTGTAATTAGAGATTTGTGAAGAGTCTCCTTTTTTAGGAATAGGTGTGACTCTGGCTATTTTCCAGCTTTTGGGGAATATGCCCGATTCGTAAGAGAGTTGGAATAGCTTGGATAAGATAGGGGCAAGTTCAGGGGCGCATTTTTTAATGAGAATTGGTGGGATGTCATCCGGGCCAGCGGCGGAGCTGGAATTTAATTTATTAATGGCTTTTATGATTATTTGGGGCCTGAAAATTATTTTGTCCATGAGGTTGGTTTGGGGGGTATAAGTGGGCGGGTTAAGCCCTTTGTCATCTAAAGTGGAGTTAGTTGCGAAATAGGAGGCTAGTGATTCAGCTTTTTCAGTGGGGGTCGTGGCTACTGAACCATTTGGGTGAAAGAGGGGCGGAAGTGAGGGAGACGCGAAATTTCTATTTATTGCCTTGTGTAATGAGAAAAAGGCCCGTTTTCCATTGGGGCAAGATGCGAGACGGTCAGCCGTCCTCTGGTCGAATGATTTTTTTGCCTCAGAGATGATTTTTTTGCATGAGCTTCGCGATTTGGTAAATGCAACTCGGTCACATTCTAGACGTTCTCTCCTTATCAATAATAAATACAAATGAATTTAATTTCTTAAGTATTTCGGGAGATATAAGGTACGAAACTGTCAGCATTGGTATGTTGCCCGACTCGCACTTGGCCGTGCTTATTACCGAAGGAGACAATAAAAGAGTGTGTCTTCTGCTGGAATTATAAATTTTATTTATTTATAACGAGACTATAGTTTCGAGGGCTTTGCCCTCTTCATCAGTCTATTACAATGTATTCACAGGAATTAATTTATGAATTAAAACTATAGTCTCGTTATAAATAAATAAAATTTATAAATCCAGTAGAAGACACACTCTTTTATTGTCTCCTTCAATATATAAAAATTCTGCTACTCTCGGCAAAAACTTTCAATTTAACGTGCTTATTTCAGTAGATCAATTACATTTTCTTAACACATTTCAAATATATTTAACAGTAGATATATATATATATATATATATATTGGTTCAATTACTTTAAGATACATTTATTATCCTTCAAAATGAATAGAACAACTTAAATTTAAAATGAGGAATTTATCGAAAATTAACATAACTTCAAAACGATATAACTTTTATGATTTTCATTTCGACGTATTTATGCTCGTTTTGAAGGGTAATTAAATGCAGTTTGAAGATAGTAAACCGACACGCTCAGTTAAATATGTTTGTAATGTGTTAAAAAATTGAAATTGCAGCAGACTTTATCCATATCCATTTTAAATATTAATAATTAAAATGAACGAGGAAGAAGATTAAAGAAATTCCATAATTCATATAGACATTTGGTATTAGTTTGAGTTCGGGGATCAGTGGCTAAAAGGATATAGGAGCTAAGGCCGTTATGAAAAAGCATCGCAGCGCACATGCGAAGATCGGGTTCGAACCCCGGCTGATCCTTTTGTTTATAATTAAAATAATCTTTTCTCTGTTCCCTAAATTTACATTAATATGTTTATTTCTTTGTTATTAATCAGATAACGAGAAATTGGTCTTTTGGTAAAATTCTTGCTTAATGTAAAGTACTTTAAAATGTAATTTTCCTAAAAACTTTATATATAACCTTTTTGGAAGTCTTCAAGATTCTTAAATAGAATATTAAATTTGATCAAAATTGGTTAAGCCATTTTCAAGATATTGAGAAAAACTAAAAAAGTACTAGAATAAAGTAACTAATGTTTGTGAGCCGATATGTACCAAAAACTAATCGCCGCTTCATTTTGTTAAGGTAATGGTATATTATCAATTTTATTTCAATCGGTTGAACGGTGTGAGAAAAAACGTCGAAAAAAAGTGTAACATCCATCCATCCATCCATCCCCATGGACTAAATGAAAAAATTGAATTTTTGGGGCTCTGGACGAGAGTTGATATAAACCCGGGTTCGGTTCCCGAGGGAATGAACACAACCATTCAGATATACTATAATTCAAAATTATCTGTTCCATCTTGGATCAAGTAGATGACAACATCTCGGGATTTCTTTAGAAAGTTCAATTCTATTACCTCGGTAATTTGAACTCTCCTATTTAATTTAGGACGGTTTACGCTTTGATAATGAAAGAAAGTTCATCTCTTGTTGAAGATAATTTTTTTGAGTTTATTAATCCATATTTAAAGTAATAAAAAATAATATTTTTATCAAAAAATATATCGAAACAATTTAACCACCCAAGCTTCAACAAATTTATGATCTCCCAGGTTGCTATCAAATTTAAGGGCCGTACCAACGAGAAACCTGGTGATATTTCCGGACGCATCCAACGAGACGGAGATATTTACGATGCGATTTCACTAAAATATAAAAAAGAGAAGATGAAAACATTTTGAATGTAGAGAAAGGAAAAAAAACAGACAACAAAGAATGAGAGAATTGCAATATAAAATGAATGGAAAGTTGCAAAATTTCACGCAAGGATTTCCGACTATTTTCCATTTAATAGATAAGACACATGGGAAGAAGGTCACATGCAACCAAAAGCCAAATTAAATTTTTTGTATAATACATATGTAGATACATACAGACATATAAATTTATATAAAGGGATATTTTCGCTTGTTTTAATTTAAAAGAAGATTTATAAATTTATGTATATTAGTGGTTTTGAAAATATTCTCTTTATATATAGTAGGTATATATGATACAAAGAATTTGTTCTACCGCTTTTAAATCTGAGAGATGTTTTCGAATTTTTTCAATCTAAAATTGAAGGAAAAGATGAAAATTTTTTAAGGCTTGATATAAGATCTTCGTAAATTTTGTAAATGTAGGGGTAGGGTCAGGGCCGTCGCGTGGGTTGTTGGCGCCTGGGGCGAGATTTTACTAGGTGCCCCCCCCCAACATACTACATAAAACAGTATATTTTGAATCACGATGTTCTACCTTCTAATTCTTACTATTTTAAATTAGGCACTTCGGAATCAAACAAGTACAACAATTTTATAAGATTTAAAATTTACAACTCTAATTTTTTTTTCAAGTCGCCCCGCCATTACTGTGTGAAAGTAATGAAATTTATCTTGAAATACGGGATAAAATAAAATATTACTTTACCATATGGGTTATGTAATGAAATGTAGGGGAGACCGGGTCTAGTTGATACAGGCCAAAACACTTCCTAATGCGTAGACGCAGACAAGTGGCGAATGGCTTGGCTAAACAACCGATTGGTACTCTGCAATCACGCGTAATCACTTGGAGGAGGTTGCTTCGCTTTGTTAGTTGTGAACTAAAAACTGTTTTTCATCGTCGAAAGTAAATTTTCACTACTGTTTTTCAATTATTATCGTAAGTTAATTTGTTCGTAAATTGTGTTGTCGACGACATCACGTTGTTACATGTTATAAAGGTAAGAATTTCACCTTTATAGCTTTGTTCTGTTTCCGGTTTCACGTATTTTAAAGTTTAATGTAATGGCGACGTTTGGGTCAAGTTGATACGCTTATTTTGGGTCAAATTGATACGGTGTATCAACTTAACCCACAAGCGTTTCAAGAGTTATTCTTCATTAAAACCTGGCCTGGATCCAGTGTATTTCTTGCAAGAAGTGGGCACACATCGCTTGTGCAGAGAACAACCCCTTTTACACTTGTATTTATTAACTGTCAATCAGACCCAAATTCCTCTTTAGATTCAGAGTAATCGGTCACAATCAATGATTGTTACAGCTTTCATTTTTCCCAAAATTTTGTAGATTTTAAAATATCTTTTATAGTTACAATAAAACTTGTTCATATTTCTGTTTTGTCTATTATTTTATTAATACCTGGCACCGTATTAGCTTACTCAAAGGCGTATCAACTTGACCTAGACCGCGTCAAGTTGATACATCTTGCAAATTTTTTAAAACTTTTTTTTGACAAGACAAATTTAACTTTATAAAAAATTTAAATATCACAAGTTATAGCCAAATAGCTATAGTTACGAATTACACCTAATTTATTTCAAAGTGATGGCAGGAAAAAATTACAAAAATCAGGAAGTTAAAAGTGTATCAATTAGACCCGGTCTCCCCTATTGTAATCGTGCATGAAAAAAGTATTTTTTTTCGTATTTTCGAAAAATCTCAAAAACGGTTAAAACTATTTTGATTAAAAATTCACCAAATTCAAGTTTCCGTCTACAATAACGTTTTTTTATACTGAACATCAAAAATTTTATATTTTAAGAGACATTAATTATTTTGTCAAAATGTCTGTTAGTGATTTAGTACGTTAGGGCGTGTGTTACCAAATTGTGTGTACTATCTTGGTCAATAAACAATTAAGGTATCAAAACGAAATTTTGTATTTAGATATTTTATATTGATATTAATAGCTGAATTGGTTTTAAAAGGATAAAAAATTAGGGGGAGGGGGGGTTAAAAATTTTAACAATTTATCGAATTTTGCACAATCAGCCTTTCAGGTCTTAAGGCATTGATGGACCGTTAACTTTTGGATACCCAGACTAACATTTTTTTAGGACCTACCCCATTTGAAACATTGGTATTTTATTCTAAAACATTGATATTTTTTGTGCTGCAAACCAACGATTTAATCTTGGCTAGGAAATAAAATTTTAATTTAAATTGTATTAATTTTTTTATTTGTGAGACCTTTTGATTGATAGGGTGCCAGCCCATTAAAATCATGCCTAAATCCGCCCCTGCCATAGATGACCATCAATGGAAGCATCTTCTACCTAAAATGGCCAAGGTAGGGATAAAGTGTATAATAAAGCCATAACATGTCCACATCACTTATTTATTTATTTTTTTAAATAGAGGGCATATATCTACTTATTACTAGAATCCAACCAGAATTTCATACTTTTTATAACGAATCCACCATTATTTCTTACTCCTTGTCAGAGAATTTCATATCTGAAATATTTCCGTACAAATCGTATTTTAGAAACTGGTAATAATAATAAGATTGTACATATACCATATTTAACACATCAAAAGATAAACTTACAAATCATTTTTCCGGTAATTTATGATAGTTTGAGGAGAATTGAACTACTTACTTTGTTGGCATATTGTTTTTATGTAATAATTATTTTTATGAGATGTGACATTAAATTTATGCATGAATTTTTTCTATTGTTGAATTTGTATTTCATATTTTTAAGTGGGTTTCTAGTCCGTGTGTTTAACAAATAAATAATTAAATTCAATATAGAAGAGGAAAAAAACGTGTCCTTGATTACCCTAAATCAAGTAGTTCATATGTACATTTCACATGTTGTTAACACCCGGAATTACTTTTCTTACCTTTGAAAAAAATAAAGTGAAAACAAAATGAAGTCACCAGAATAATGGTTGAAATGTTGTCTATGTCTTATGTGGGGCATAAAGATCTACCACCAAATTTTGTATACATATTCTGTGGATCTCCAGAAGGCTAGAAATGCAAAAACTAACCACCCAAAATGGGGGAGAGGGTCAAAAATTAAAATACTAGCCATTTCGACCAAACTATATATACCTACAAAATTTGGTTAGTTTTTGCATTTCTAGCCTTCTGGGGGTCCACAGAATATGTTTACAAAATTTGGTTGAGTTTTATCAAAAGGGCTAGAATTTTCATTCCCCCCCCCCCCCCCCCGCTTTTTTTTGTCTGATACCTATTGTTTAAAACACATTTAAAATTATTTTATGTTCTTTTCAAAAATATATTCAGTTTTTTTCTAGTTGAATTTTTTTATTTTTTATACCCCTTCAAAATGTGGCAGATCTTTAATCCCACCCTGTATTTGGCAAAAATATAAAAGTTTTTTTTTTCCTGAAGCTTCTCCTCCCTTAATGGCGAAATGCCACCTGATTATCTCCAAGCTTTATGAATGGAAGGATAATTTCTTCGGATGAATTTTTGATAATCTTTCCTGAAGACGAAACATTAAGGAAGAGGGTGAGATAGAGAATAAAGCCCTATTATAATCTGTTTAAGTTGGATAAAGTTGCTTGTGTATACATAACACGTACGAGCGATTAGGTCATTAGGATAGAAAGAGATTCGTCCGGAAATTATTAATTATCAAGTTAATTCGAAAAGTTTCGATTTGCTATAATAATGAACAATCACAAGTTAATGGATATTAAAATTAATTGGATGGTGCACCATACCACGTACGCTTACCTATGCCTTCTCTTTAATTAGAAATCAACATAATAGTATAACTTTTTGTAATAAACCACATTATTCACTGTATTTATTTACTAAAAAATTACACTAACATGAATGTATAACTGAAAGTAATGGTAGGCAGTCCAAGGGTATTGAGGAAAGAAAAAATTAATACATATCCAATTAAGGTGTAATTTATTGGATTCCTTTAAAGTTTTAAACACTGCTGTGGAGAGAGGAAGGAAGCATTTGATTTGTTTCCTTCTTTGACCCTTTGAAACCCTGAAGAAGGAGGGAAGAAGCCTCCGTAACTTCGGTTTGAAAGGAAAGGAAGAAGAAATCCAATAAATTACACCTTATGTGTTAATTTTTTCTTTCCTCCCTACCCCTGGGCTGCCTTCCATTACTTTCAATTAAAAGTTCTATCCGTCCGTCTCTCTCCAGAGAAAATTTGAATGAATGTATAACGTTTCAATCACTACATCTGCGATCGTTTTCAAGTGTGAGATCTCAGAGTGGTGGCCCACTACTGATTAAGAATTTAAATTTTACTGAATTTTTAAAATATTCCACTCTAAATACTTTAGCTTCAAAAATCCAGTAACGACCCCTTGCTGAAGCAGGCCACGTTGTGGCATTTCATACTTCATCGCAGAATTAGGGATCGAAACTTCGTTTATACACTGATAAAAATGATTTTTTTTTTCTTAAATACGTGGTGTATATGGCCAATCCGCATTTAAGTCAAATAAATTTCAATTGATTTGAGAACACAGTAAAAGAGTATTAGAGTATCAGAGTATCCATTAATGTTGCCGATATAAATATATTTTAAATTTCTAAGAAAATCATAAGAAGTTGTCATTTGTGAGATCCGAGATAGAAGGGATTATTTTTAAAAATGTGTCAGAAAAAGGTTGTTTTTACCTCCTTGCAAATCGAATCCGAGTGCATTGCCATGCCTATATTAAATGAAGGAGAAGGTATCAACCAAAGGTGGATGCGCTAGGTTCAATAAAACACCTGAATAAAACATTTAGGCCTGAATTTATTTGGCCATCTTCAGTTAATTGAGAGTTATACACAAAATACGATACACATATGTGATCGAACCAAGCCTTGTCAAAAATAAAAATTGTAGCTTCATGTAAATTTATAATGTTCCTGCGCCCAAAGGTACAAAATGAATATAATCACCTTTGCGCCCAGGCACATTATAAATTTACATGAAGGTACAATTTTTATTTTTGACAAGGCTTGATTTGATCACATATGTGTACCGCATTTTGTGTATAACTCTCAATTAACTGAAGATGGCCAAATAAATGCAGGCTGAAATGTTTTGTTCACGGTGTTTTATTGAACCCAGCGCATCGGACTTTGGCTGATACCTCCTCCTTCATATAATACAGTTTCATCACAGCCACGAACTCTAACAACATTAATAAAATTGCTATGCCTATTGACAACAAGCAATCCGGGCCGATATAAATATATCAAAGGGTATCCATTTGGCTCGGATTGTTAATTTTGGCACTCGGGTTCGATTTCCGAGCAACCCTTCTGGCATATGTTTAAAAATAATCCATCCATCCATCTCAGAATTAATAAATGACACCTCTAATGATTTTCTTAGAAACGTCGTGTATTTATGTTTGCGTATAATTGTTAGTGTTTCTTTAATAACTGTATTAAATATAGTGTATAATGTGGTTTATTTCAAAAAGTTTTAATAAGCTTTTCAACCACCAAAGTTTTAATCAATTTGTAAAATCACATTTTATTAACATTTCAAATGAGAAGTGAGAAATTCTATATTTTATATTCAATTGAAATTAGCTCCTTTTTTCGTTTAACAAAACGAAAAGATTCGAGTAACCCGCAACATAAGTTACGTATATTTTTCATTTATAAATTAAATCAAGCCCTGAGCTTCATCAAATGCTTGTGAATCGTCCTAGTGAAATTGATGATATATGGTACATTCATTTTTGTCAAGGGAGAATGGTGTAGGTTCTTGGTGAAACATATTTTAATAAAGTAATGAAAATTTGAGGCTACTAGCGTAATAGTGAACTAATCCACAAAATTATAATTTTGTTTTTTCTGCGGAAATTAATTACTAATATTGTTACCGACCAACTGCAAAGAGGAGAAAACCAGCTTTTGCTAGGAAGAAAACTTTTCTCTTTGAACTCCTGAAGATGGCTTGTACCCCGAAATATATAATATATAGAGTCAAGAATTTTATCTTTTATTTTTGTGAAACCTACCTATAAGTTTTATATTTTAAAATTTTTTAAAATTTTCATTACGATATACAGGCTACTTTGAAATTATATAATTTATTACATTTTTCGATGCATTTTCAACATCGATTTAGGATTAGTAAGTTTCAAATTGGGAATAAAAATTATATTGATAATTATTGAGTTTATTTTCTAAAGAAATCACGAGAGTGTCCTCAACTAAATCCGAGTTATCATGGATAATTTTATTGTCAGGCGGGCCTTGCAGCTAATAATACAATATAACGACGTTTCGATTGGCTTATTCTGCAATCGCCGATCGTTCTCAAGTATGAGCACCCACTCCGATTTTAAGTTAACTGAGCTTGCTGCGTTATTGCCCAGTTATATGATAGGCTGGGAGTACAGTCCAGTCAGAAACCGAGGACACTAACGAGCTCAGCGCCCCCCATATCGGATTGAATTCGACCCCTCGGGAATTGAATCCTCCTAGTGTCAAAAATACGCAGGTCTAATTAGCTACCATGAGAGACAGACTCATCTGACATATGTATTGCGCAAAATATGAGATAAACCCGAGGGGTGGACCGCGATTGGAATTAGGTGTACACCGTCTTTGGAATATTTGGAATTACTTTGGAATTCATTAGATAATCTATTGTCATCTTTTGTTTTCTACTTGGAAATGGAAGTAGATGTACACGATTTTAAGTCCCGGTTCACCCCTCGGTGAAACATTTTGTTAAATTATATCCATATTTTTAAATAATGTGTTAGATATTAATTTCTTCTAATTATCAAACCAAATGAGTAAATATTCTACCAATACTATCTATTTCAATTCAATTTCCTCGCATGGATATTATCATTAACGATCAAAGATGTTTGTGTTAGTGCAGCAACAAATGCTAACAGTGGAAATCGCAGCTTTGAAATGGCCTGAGGGCTCTCTTTAACACCTGTTCAAATATTATTGCGACACATGTCAAATATTCTAATGGACTGAAACAGAATCAAAACAAAAACAATTCCAATTAGCATCCATTAGTAAAATTTCACAAATAAATAGAGGTTCAATGGATTTCCAAAGATTTCGCACACTGTTTGTGACACAAATTTGTATTAACTGCATTTTATGTGCCAAGCTTCAGCTTTCGACAGTGACACTATAGGGACAGTGATGACACCCAGACCCATCTGCCATTTTTAGTAATATTTTAAGTTGAAGAATATTAAGAAATTTAAGATAATATTATTATTATTACCTTTTATTTTTAATTAAATAATCTTTAATATGTGTAAAGAATGTATTTAAATATTAATTTTCTTAAATTTTATAATATTCTTCAATTTAAAATATGACTTAAAATGGCGGATGGGCCTATGTGTCGCCAATGTTCCTATAGAGTAACTGTACACCTTTCTACAGCCACTCTATAGGTACAGTGGCGACACGTAGGTCATCCGCCATTTTTAGTCTTATTTTAAATTGAAGAATATTAGGATATTTAAGAAAATATTATTATTATTATTACTTTTTATTTTTGATTAAATAATTTTTAATATGTGTAAAGAATGTGTTTAAATATTAATTTTCTTAAATTTCCTAATATTCTTCAATTTAAAATAAGACTAAAATGGTGGGTGGCCCTACGTGTCCTCACTGTCCCCATAGAGTCACTGTACAACTTTCTATAGTGACTAGATAACCATAGTGGCGACAACAGGTGAACTGTGGTCCTATTGGTCAAACGTGAATTCCGCAATCTTATTCCTAAATTTTCATTGAGAAGGCCTGGTTTCTTCAGTTTATTGACTGATTTAAATTCAGTGAGTGCTTATATCGTTCTAATTTATTGGAAATATATTTAACTATGTACATCTTATATATTGCCTAATAGACTAAGTATAATAACTTTGCCATGGATAATTAATCACATATATATATCTAGTTTAGCTTTATAAAAATACAAAAGTCGATTAAAATGATTAAAAATATATATTTATTATCTAAGAGGATTTTTAACTTATTTAATTAAACTAGAAAATTAATTTTTATTTAACTTTGAATGTTAATTTAAATATTGAAATTAATAAATGGTTTCACCAAATTTTCAGCACTCAAATATATCAAATTTTTGAGTTTTGAACATTATTTTTCTTAAATTCAATATTATTTTATCTAATCATAAGAATCAAAAAATTTATTTTAAAATAAAACATTTTTATCAGTTTTATTATGTAAAAGTACTTATGTATTTTTAAAAATTTGAAATGTCTGTCTGATACTTCATAGACATTTTTATTTGACGTACCTACCCAAATGGCTAGAAATTTATAGCTACAATAAAGAATTCGAAAACTTGTGACTCATGTATCAAATCTCCAGGTTCAAAAACATTTGATAAAGCTAAATATTCACGGTTGGCCTATCTAAAACGTTTTAAAAATTCTTTATTTTATTGTAATTACTTACAGTACTTTTGATCATTTTTTAAAGATGGAAAAAATATTCCGACAATTTAATTTTTTGACGTGCCAACGTCTTATAAATCGATGAAGCCGCCTGCACGCTCGAAAAAACATGACTCATCTGAAGCGTTCCATTTAAGGCTTGAAGTGCAAGCGAGAGCGCGGAACGAGCTGTTTCTTTCTATCTTCTCTCTCACTCGCACCCTCCCTAGCCCCAATGCCCAACTCGTATTCCATCTCTTTCCCTCGTGAGCGCTCTACTCTAGTCAGACTGCTTGCTTGCTCACTCATATGTATATATATAAACCCTACTATGTCCTGTCTATTTTCAACTTCCTCTGATGGACATTCAACAAGTGATCTATCCTAAATAATTATAGATTTTTTTTAAAACTAAAAAAAACCTAGGGAACGGAGGGGCCTTTTTTATAAAAGGACAGAGAGAGGGAGAAACTCATGAGCAAGCAAGAAGGAGATAAATGAATGCGCAAGAAGGAGCGCGCGCTTTTAAATTAGATAGAACGAGAGGGAAGGAGATTTTCGATGGAAAGGATAAATACAGCACTCACGACGAAGAGGAAGAAAAAGAACAAAGTTAGCTGCGCAATAGATGGAGAAAAATCGGTTGTCTGTAAAGTCGGTTTACTGACGATAGTTGAACGTGACAACGTCATAAGAAAATACCATTCCATCAGTATTTTCTTATGACGTTGTCACGTTCAACTATCGTCAGTAAACCGACTTTACAGACAACCGATTTTTTTAAACAAAATAATGTAGATATTATAAATTTTTTTTTGAAAGAATCATATATTAGATTGCCACAATTTGAAATACATAACTAAATCACGCTTTTTAAACTTTAGATTAAGAATAGTAGGTAAAAATAAAATCAAATAAAAAAATTAATTGTATATGGGAGCAAGTCAATGCCAAAGTAAATTATCTGCAAATATATTTAGTTTAAATAAACAAATTAATGATTGTAACCTCTTCAATCTTATGTATTATATTTAATATTATTAAATATTCTTTTAATTTTAAAAATGTACCTAATGTAAATATGAGCTAGTTTTCTTTTATAAACTGTTTTCTTGTATGGTCAAAATAAATGTATAAAAATAAAATTAAAAATTAGTATATTATTATATATTAGATTTAAATATTCATTGCTATCTATAAGATGTTTTTCAAAATAATAGTGTAGGTATATTATAAATAATAACAGTAAAATTAAAACAAAAAAATTGAATTTGGCGCGGAAGTAATTTTGTATTTTTTTAATAAAAATAAGACTTTTAGACTATTTAAAATAATAAAAAATAAGGCACGAAATTATATTGTACAAATACTAAAAATATATTTTCCCGTAATTATAAGCAGAACTAATGAATATAATTATGTGATTAAGGTTTATTTGCCTGTGCAGCCCTAAGAAAGTTGGGAATAAAATGGCGTCTTAAAATTCATTGTCGCCACTATGGTTATCTTGTCACTATACAGCTTTCTAGTTCAAAGTGTCCTCTGGTGGACAACTTACAATGGGAACCTAGAATTATTTTTTTTTTTTTTTTGAAACGCCGAGAAGCAAAACTTTTCCTTTTTCAATAAACATAACTTATATTTTATAATATTTTGAATCCAACACTTTCATTCTTGAAATTCGAAGTACACTAAGAAATCCTTTTAAGCTTTTCCTCGAAAAATTTATGATACGATATAACGTGGTCTGCTCGAAGTCTAAAAAAGCTCTAAATTTAGAAAGTAACTGATGATGAATGAAACGAAAGAATGAAATGTGGAAGAAGGTATTTTCAACAATAATAGTTTATTGTTAAGAAAATTTTGAAAAATTTTAGAAACTTTTTAAAATTTAAAATATAAAATACTAGTAAGTTTCACAAAAATTAAAGATCAGATGCTTGTTTACCACGACTCTATAGGTACATATTTCGGAGTATAAGCCCATCTTCAGGAGTTTACAGAGGAAGAGTTTCTTAAAGAGATAAAGATGGGCTTATACCCCGAAATATGTAGGTAAATAAACAGTCGTGCTAAACAAGCGTCCTTTCTTTTATTTTTGTGAACCCTACCTAGTATTTTAAGTTTCTAAAATTTTCCAAAATTTTCTTTATTTTATTTAAAATGTTTCACCAAGAACCCCCAGAGCATTCTCCCTTAACAAAAGTTTATTGTTGGTCAAATTGTCAACCTAATCGATAGAAGATAAAAATATTGATAAGTAGTGCAATTTTCTGTTTGGAGACTTAGCAACTTCTTTTAACGCTGGTTCTTTTAGTGTTTAGTGTTTTAGGAACTCTTCCTAAGGGCTTAAAAAGGTTCTAGTGTAAAGCCGATTATGGATACACAATGAAATAAACCGAACAAAATTCATAGTAAATAAAAGATTAAAGTAGAGTAGGTAAAAATGCCCCAGTCATGGATGTACCGACTTTTAAAAATGTTTTCCTTTTTACCACTTAATATATAAAAGGATTTCAAGTCTACTTCAAATACCAATAGAGAAAATAAAAGAACATAAAATAAACAAATATAAAATAGTTTTTAATATATATATAAAAAAAAAAAAAAAAACAATCCAGACAAACGTGGTAGATTTTATTTATTTATTTCATTCAAAAATAAAATAGAGAAAAATTCTTTTTGCTTGGCCCGAATTCAAATGGATAAAAAAAGAAATGCTTATATTTAAATTTAAAGAATGAAGAGTGAAAATAAATAACAGTATATTTTGTGATGTCAGAACTGGGTTCGAATCTATTCAGATTTGAAAATACAACCAGGAGGGGAGCCCTCAGAAATTAGATCGTGGCCAGGCGATTTCTTGGGGTTGGTCTCTTTTCTGATTAGCTCAAAAATTTCTGAGGGTTTGAATTTTTTAATGGGAAGATCCATTTGGAAAGGAGCGGTGAGAAATTTTTTGATTTCTTCATCTGACTGGCTATTTTTAGAGGGGAAAGGTTGGAAAGTTGAGGATAGGTGCAGAGCAAATTCTTGAGCTTTTTCTTCATCACACCGAGCCCAGTCATTTGTTAATTTTTTGATTGGAGGGTGGAATTCTTTAGCTTTTTAAAGCTTTTTGTAGCTTTCCATAAGGAATAGTTAGTCTTTTCATTTGCGGATAGATTTTTAAGGTAGTCATTGAATTGTTGGTTTTTTCCATGTTCAGTATTTCTTTTAAGTCCTTAGTGGCTCTGTTTAGAAAGTTTTTGTTAAGTGAAGTCCCATAGCCATAAGCCATAGATTCCTTAGTCTTCTTTTTTCGTGTATTTTGTCCAGTATATATTCGGGAATTTTCTCTTTGGGTCTTGTGTTATAAATTCCTGGAGTAGCTTTCCATGCTGCTTGTTGTATGTTTGATTGGGGAGAGTCAACAGCATTGTCAATATCTTGGTTTGTCTTTAAGGGAATGTCGAGGGTAATGAGCTTGTCTAATTCTTCTCTAAATTTGTTCCAGTCAGTTTTTCTTGTGTGTAGAGTAGGTTGTTTTTACTTTTTCAGAATGTTTATGTGTATCTCGAGGATAATGGGAGAATGTTCAGATGAAAGTTCGAACCAGGAAGTTATTTTTATTTTTTTATTATCGATACCTTACGCAATACGTGGGTTCCCTTGTGCTTATACATTTCAGGTTGTTAGTCAGAAGTGTTTTAGCTAGCTCTCTGCCCTTAGTTGTAGTAGTTCTCCAGCCCCACAGTGTATTTTTTGCGTTAAAGTCGCCACTCACTAGGAATCTATTGATCAGTGATTTAAAGAAATCTTGGAAGCCTTTCTCTTTGTTGTTACATTGGGTGGGGGGGGGGGGCATTAAATAGACGAAAGAGTCATGTGTTGAGAATTTTCAAAAACATTAATGTAAGTCCCCTGGAAGTGCTCCTTTTGATATTTTCCCATTTCGTGGTGTTTTATACTCTCTCGAACTATTATTGCCGTTCCACCTCATGCTTTGTCTTTTGGGTGTTTTGTGTCATATATTTTGTAACCCGGGATTTTTATATGATGTTTAACAGTGAGATGAGTTTCCGAAATTAGCATGATATCGATATTTTGGCATGTTAAAAAGATCTTTATTTCTTGTAGATGTTGGTTTATGCCATTAGCATTCCACACAGAGTTTTCGTAATTATATTGTATTGCCATTAGAGATTTTATTTACAAGTGAAGTGAGAGGATTTAGCATTGTCCCCATTTGTCTTGAATTTTCTTTATTTTCTCAATAAGTTCCTTAATGAGTGACTTAAGTTCAGTTATGTCATTTGGGTTTCTTGGACTGTTAATGTTACTTTCTGGTAAGTTGATGGGAGGAGCAGTTGGATTTGTTCTTCTTAGGCCCGGTTGTATGTCGCAAAGTAAAAGCTTTTTACCACTAACCAAGGTAGATGGTAAATGGAGACACTGGGATGGCCAATCAGATGACAGATACATTCAGTGGCTGTCATCTGATTGGCCATCCCAGTGGCTCCATTTACCATCTACCTTGGTTAGTGGTAAAAGGATTTACTTTGCGACATACAACCGGGCCTTAGTGTTTCAGAGTATGAACTATTGGTTTGGGATTGGGGTTGTATTTTTGGGAAGATATTTGAGAAGATAACTGTTTTGATTGATTTTGATTTGATGAAATTCTAATTTTTTACTTGGTTTTTTAAAACTTCATTTGTTTCCCCGACTCTTCGTAGTTTAGTTTGAATAGTATATAATGAATCCTCTCCAATTTTTTTTTCTCTTTTGTTAAGTTACTTATGTTTTGAAGAACATTTCGATTTTGATTTAATGAAGATATTAATTCTAAATTTTTACTTGGTTTTTTAAATACTTTATTTGTTTCCACGACTCTTCCTAGTTTAGTTTGAATAGTACTGTATATGTATAATGAATCCTCTCGTATTTTTTCGGATGCTTCTAAAAGAGCTTTACCCTTAGGTCGTCGATTATGGACATCTACCGATATTTCTTCAGTGAGTGGTTTTAAATGAGGTATTTTGGATTTATTTTTTACTTTCACATTCTATTAAGCGAACACTTCAGAGATTTTAGAAATCAGAAAAAAGAGAATTCATTAGCTGAACATTTAAATTCAAACAAGGCACAGGAATTAGATTAATAAAAAGAGAAATAAACCCAAAATTAATTAGCGCAATTGAATCTTTAGAAATTTTGAAATCATTCAATAAACCTTTGTTTGAATGGCAAAATTGAGTTATCAAATAGCAATTTGCTTAGAATGTTTTCTGTCAAAACAAACAATTTTAGATAAAAGAAAGTGAAAAAAGGAAAAACCAACCTCCCCCTTCCATTGTCCGCTTGGTCTTTGTTACAAAAAGGGATACATATGGTTAAATAGGGATCTGAACCTGAAGTTGATTTTAATTTTAACTGGCTCCCAGCTAAGTAAAGATCGAAAATTTTCATTATCCATACGGTATTGACCCCATGAAAAATAATATTTATAATTAAAAAAGAATGATGATGAAGACCAAGTCTTCGAAACTATAGTCTCAAACAAATAAATAATATATATATACAGATATATAATTTCGATATATATGTGTGTATGTTTATTTGCATCAAGCAGAGGACAACCTCTTTGTTTCTCTTTGTGAATAAAATATTGTAATTGGTCTCGCGTCAAGCGCGACTTCAAAGGGTCCTCAGGTAAAGACTAGGGAACCTATGGACTCAACCAAAGTCAAAAATTGTAGCAGAGTGTGAGTGCAGTAGTCTTTTGGGTAGAACTATTAATTTAAAGTATCAAGAGCTTCCCTAAGTAGTTTTAAAGATATAAATAATTATTCAAGATAGGTATCATTCATTCAATCAATCACAGAGAAAGAGGTTGTAAAAAAATAAACTGAGAGCGTTGGAATCGTTCGTTTTTAGATGAATAGACACTTTGTACCAATCTTTAAAATCCACTTATCCGCTCTGAAAAACAAAAAAACGGCGAATAATAGATTCAATATAATAACCACAATTATTGTTCGGACGCTACACCCCCCTTAAATGAACGTCGCGACGCCCTATGTGTGTGTGTGACTCTGGTTAGGAGTCTGCCACCAGAAGGCGTCTAAGTCACGAGTCCGGTTGGCATGTGCGCTGCCTGCCGGCCTATTTTCATTTTCGTTCTCTCTTGCTCAAACAACCATATACACACATCTAAAAGTCGACTCTTCGACAGCTATTGTATGTTTATTTTTTGTACATTAAATAATTGTTTTTCGATTATATAAATTGGATTCATTTACCCAATACTGAAGAGCTGTTATTCAGTCCGGCCCTTCAGTCCTCCTACACGCTCTTCCACCCTGGTGTACGCCGGTACAATTATTAATCGACTTTTTTCGTATTTCAACTCTATCAAGCGAGTATAGTCACTTTAGTTTTCTTTAAAGTTGAAATCATAATTTCGTTTGAATATTTGTTTATTGAACTATTTAGTTCAAACCTACAACAATATTTCAAGTAACATGTTGAAAGGAGATGAAACTAATCAGAGGCCAGCGCGTGCCTTCCTAGCATATTGCTTTATCAAGAACGTGGTTTTTTGCTATGATGGTCATTAGTCGTCGGCTATATTTAAATAATAACTTTTTGACACGTTATGAAAATAATCTCAATGTTTTGAAATTGTAGGGATGCGGGATGTAGGGATCCTCGTCCACATAATCCATGGACCGCACGCCACTGGTACACATGTGTTTTATAATTATAATTATGAAAGTTTCTTTTTCCCGAGAGTAGCAGAAAATTTATAAGTTAAAGGAGACAATAAATTAAATAAATTTTTTAATTTATTTATATCGAGACTATAGTTTCGAGGGCTTTGCTTGTAATAGACTGATGAAGAAAGCAATGCCCTCGAAACTATAGTCTCGTTATAAATTAAATTAAAAAATGTATTTTTCCAGCAGAAGACACACTCTTTTATTGTTTCCTTTAATGATAATTATGATTAAAATTATTACTTTTATAATTTTAGACAAATTAAAACGAATGTTTTTCTATGCATGTAGATTTGTAGATAGATTAACTATTTCTTTAAATTAAATAACAATTTATCGAGTTTTCTAATCAATTAAATTGGCAAATCCTAATATATAATAATATTTGTAATGATCTTTTACTGGGATTTAAAATTAAAAAAACAATTAATTTTATTATTAAATTCCCCTGAATCACTTTAAAGTATTCTTAGTGTGAAGTAGTAAGTCGCCTGTATGTATTCCTACGCACAAATTGGCAAATTGACGATAGTCGAGTTTCAATTGCGTCAGCTGGAAATTGCCTAGTGTGAAGAGGGTCTAAATCTCTTTAAGATTTATATAAACGCGCCTAGATATTAGACTTCATTATATCTTGGGTGCATTAAAGTTAACTAAGTCATGAGATGCCTTATTTTTAAGACTGCTAAATGGTACAGTAATTAGGAGAAATTAGATCTAGTTGAAACTTTGTCTTTGTATAGGCATTCATGCATTATGCATAGGAAATAAATTAAATAGGTAGAATACGCAATCGTTTTTTTACTTTATCCAATGCGAAGCATGGGAGAAAGTATTGGAATCGCTCTCGCGGCAAGCGCGACTTCAAAGGGTCCTCAGGTAAAGACTACGGAACCCATAGACTCAATTAAGGTCACAAATTGAAGTATTCAATGAGATTGAATTTTAGCACGTGACGGTTTTGCCAAAAATTACCTGGAATCTCGTCGAGAGGCCAAAAAGTGCCATTTTTTTTGGAAGTGCGTAGGGATGGATGGATGTATGTATGTGTGTTATCGTTTTTTTCGTCCACGATTTTTTCCACACCTTTGCACTGATTGAAATGAAATTGAAAACCTACCATTAGTTTAACAAAATGAAGCGCTGATTAGTTTTTGGTACATATCGGTTCACAAACATTAGTACTTTATTTAGGTACTTTTTTAGTTTTTTCTAAATATCTTGAAAATGACTTAACCAATTTTGATGAGGTTTAATATCCTAATTAAGTACCTTGGGGACCACAAAAAAGGTTAAATAAAGTTTTTAGTAAAATTATATTTTAAAGTACTTTACTCAAGAACATATTAATATATAATAATACAGCCTTCTCGAAATTGAACGCAGAGAGCATGACGTCAGCAGTGGAACAAATTCCTCCTCACCTACAACAACAACAACATAAACCTCTAGGATACGCCGCCAGAACAGACGCCATCATTGATCAGTATTTGCATGCGCCAAGTCACTCACGATTATCTTCAAAAGACTTTTTGTTTGCCCTGATGAAAAAGAAGACCGAAACTTCGGTCGAAGAAGAAGAAGCGATGCAAGTGGAGGAAACCCAGGCAGAGGAAATTCAAGTTTCCACCTCGGAAGATGAGGGCCTTCAAGTTGACCACGACGACGACGACGAGGACGACGCCGACGAGGACGCCCAAGCCGTCAAGCAGGCAGCCAACATAATAGACCAAAAAGCGATTGATGCCGAACTGGAGAGATTCTCCAAATCACTTGACGAATTGGTTAGATTGATGAATTCGCGAAATTAACCCCCCCCCCTTATTTTTAGACCATCTCAAAGATGGAGGGAAGGTATCGTTTCGGTAATTATTCATTAGTGTCGATGACATTTACTACTCAAATAGATAATAATATTTTATGAAAACAATCTAAAAACGTTTTCGGTGGTTGAAATTCTCCCTTTATCAGAAATTTGACAGAAGAAAAAATAACGACAAATAACAACAGAAGACAAATAAGTATTTTGAAAATCTTAATTATTAAGATATCACTAATTATGAATATGTTGTTAGGCTATAAAAATTTACAAGAAACCTATAGTTTCTCCAAATCACTTGACGAATTGGTTAGATTGATGAATTCGCGAAATTAACCCCCCCCCTTATTTTTAGACCATCTCAAAGATGGAGGGAAGGTATCGTTTCGGTAATTATTCATTAGTGTCGATGACATTTACTACTCAAATAGATAGTAATATTTTATGAAAACAATCTAAAAACGCTTTCGGTGGTTGAAATTCTCCCTTTATCAGAAATTTGACAGAAAAAAACGACAAATAACAACAGAAGACAAATAAGTATTTTGAAAATCTTAATTATTAAGATATCACTAAAGGAAATGTCCGGAAGGTTCCTATCTGCGCGCCTAGAAATTAGGCAGCACTGTGTTTTGCCAGCATTAAAGTTTACCAAATTGTGAGATCCCCATTTTTTAAGCATGCTTAAATCTGAATTTATTGAGGAGGCTATGTTTGCGCGATTGTCTAGTAAGGATTGAGCGTTGTGGAGGGTGCTATCGTCAGCGTAACAATGTATTGGATTGGAGGGCAGATTTAATAGGTCATTAATATAGATAATAAAGAGTGTGGGAGAAATGACTGAGTCCTGAGGCACTCCAGCATTAGTATTAAAGGACGAGGATGATATTCCGTCAACCTCGACTTTAATAGAGCGGTTTGAGAGAAAGCTCTCAAGCAACTTGCAGAGGCTCGGGGGGTTTTATGTTGTGTTCTGAATTTATGATTTAAATTTATATAAATTGTACTAAGTTTATTTATTGTTTTTTGTATTTATATCTAGTTATATTAGATTTATAATCTTGTTCTGAATTTATAATTCAAATTTATATAATTTGTATTAAGTCTATTTATGTTTTTTTTTATATTAACTAATAATCTATAATTTTTTTTATACCTTTATCATTGTAGACTTTGTTTTATAAATATAATATGTTTATGTTATCTATCTTTTCCTATTGTCTTTGTCATTTATACTTTATTTTTATATTATTTTTTTCTCATACTTTACTATTTATATACATGTACTTGTGATTTGTGAAAAAGGGTGTGACTTCCCGTTAATAAATAAATAAATAAAATAAATAAATAATATTTCAAATGAATTTGGATAAAGTTTAGCAACGATCCGTTGCAGTTTATTTATATTTTATTCTAAAAAATAGAACGCCGTAAACGGCCTTCTGTTTTTGATTTCTTTTCTTTAAAGATTCCAAGACTTAAAATTTCTTTTTCGGATTTTCTTTCTATTGGAATTATATTTTCGCTATAAAAATATTAAATAAAATTCTGATACATTTTCTAAATGTAAAAAGTTGTAATTTGATTTTTTTTTCATTTTTATTTATTTTTTTCTCTTATACTTTTTCGGTCTCACTTCTCATCTATATAAATCTATCTCTGTATTATGGAACATTCACAGAAGACAAACATTTTGGAAGATTTAAAAAAGTTTCGATACACTCTCTCTCTCAAAAAAAAAAAAAAAGAAAAAAAAAGAAATATAAAAAATAGATTGTCTTCAAGTATTTATTGTTTTATGGCTGCATGTTTTATAAACGAGGTAGGGGATCGGAGAAGTAGTTAAGTGTGCATGTACATGGGCCCCAGGACACGGCATTTATATTAAGGACGAGGGAAAAGAGAAACAAAACCCACTAACTCTCACGAGAATCCCCCTCGCCCAAGGACACACCCAGCCACTTATTTGGTATAATCTGCCTAGAGAACTTCCAAAATATATTTGGTGCCTGATGATGTATATGTGTATACAAATAGAAATATATATAAGAAAGAAATTCAATTCTTTAAGGTACCCAGTTGTTTCACCAATGAATTTTCTTAGGATTTTTTTGAAATTTAGAGAGATTATTATTTAAATAATTCTGCATCGATTGATGGCAAAACGAAATTTATGAACAATATAGTTCCGGAGATATTATTCCAAAGATAGAGTTTTTCATTCTCTTATACATTGCACTATACGGGATACCGGAAAGCTTACATACATATATAATTATAATTGAGAAACTCTTATTAAGATTGTTATAAAAAAACCGAGAGGTGAACCGAGACCTAATATCGTGTACACCTACTTCCACAATAGATAAAGGGTCATTATTTAATGAATTCCAAAATAATTCCACATAATTCCAAAAACGTGTACACCTAATTAAAAATTGCGGTTCACCCCTCGTAAAAAACTAAATCAAAATTAAACAATAACTAATAAATTTTTTAAGAAGATTTTACAACACAGTTTCTGAGATAATAATTAATAAATAATGAAAAATATATAATGAAAAATTTCCACTAAAAACAAGCTGGCAACAACAAATTTATTTAACCTAAAAAGTGGGTTAGCTTTAGGACTATTTTTGACGTTTTTTCGATTTAGCCATTGTCGCAACAGCTTTCAATCGCATATTAAGAACTTTTTTGTTTTATAAATCTCCCTTCATAATGTACTTTATCTGACATTTCTATGATAAAATATATACAAGCTCGGACAGTGTTTCCAAATTTGTCAAACGAGTACGGGATTGGCTAGTAGTGGTACATAAACAGCAAAAAGTTTTGGGCTTATGAATTATGAATCCTTATTGTCTGTACTATATACCTACTCTAGGATTAACTTTTTGCTACTATTGTCGCAATACAAGTACCTTAAAAAACATTCTGTAATAACAAGCTAGAAATTAAAGATTTTTAGACAAAAGATCCAGCCGGGCCTCGAGCCCAGGACCTCACGTACCTCCATCTTGAAACTCTAACTATCTGAGCTAAAAGTCCTAAACTAATAATCGATATCTATATAAAAATCTTATTTCATTACATTTTAATTTTTTTTTCTAAGGAAATCCCGAGATGTCGCCATCTACTATAATAGATCCAAAATGAAATTGATAATGTTTAATTGTATGTCTGAAAGGTAGTGTTTACCTGATTAGGAACCATCCCCGTGTGACAAAATTAGCTAATTGGCTTACAGTGTGAGGCCAACTTTGACACATCTATAGCACTAAAAATGTTTCACCCAAAGATTTCATCTCCATTTTTAAAATTTTGTAGTCTAGTGATTCAAAATTTAAAATACAATACATAATAAAATTAATCCATAACACTTTGGATTTAAAAGTTAACCATCTCTCTTGAATGTAGGAAGGGTCGAAAAAAGCCATAATATTTGCGTGATGTAATTAATGGACGATCCCTTTAGGAAAAAATTATTTTTGTCACCTTTTAAATTTAATTACTTATCTTGATGTATGTCCCTGTGATTACGCACTTCCGCTGCTCTTATCTTGTTCAAAAATTATAATAGTAAATAAATCTAGATTATCAAAAATTAAACATTTTATATAAGAAATGGTCAAATTATTAAAATATGCAGAGAGCGTACCATGTTACACTTATATCTGGTAAATACGTTTTGAGTTATAGAGAAGTATTTTGAACATCCAGAAAATATTTTTTTCCTCAAGATGCATAAATAATACATCCATCCAGTCAGTGGCGTAGCCAGAAAATTTTCATGGGGGGGTCAATCCACAAAGCAAAATATTTAGTGGGAATTTTTTTTTATTAAAACAAATAGGTACTTCAAGAAATTAAAATAGAACATAATTCTTGATTAAAGATATGAAATATATTTAATTATGGTTAGTTTGCCATAAGAAACGGTTTATCGTTGCCGTTATTCATCCCATGAGCCCTGCCCTGGTTCTGACCCCCTTCCCCACAGTGGCTACGCCCCTGCATCCAGTTGGTGTGCTAGTTTCCTTCAATTTTCCTACTATTCTCTGTCCATTTTGAAGACATTTGCAATTAAGAATTCAATTTTATTCTGTGCTATCGATTTGAATAAGAATATTTCAAATAATTGTATTTTCTAAACCTTATCAACCTTGTTATTCCTGCGAGTATATATATATATATATAGTCGTCTGTGTATCCACGTCAATGGTAAGAGGAAGAGGACGTGGAAGTGGCAGGGCTGGTTGATAAAGAGAAAATGGTATTTGAAACCTTCGCATTGGGGGAGATAGCGAGAAATCTCCCTCAAAGGCATGCACCCCTTTTCCCTCTTCTCTTTTTTCAACTATAGTACCCCCTGGCGGGTATCTTTCTAACGAGTGGGTTGCACACGAGAGTGCCAGCTGATGATTGTTGGCAACCTTAATGAATTTCAATATTAACTTAGCGACATGAATCATGGAATGCCTTAATATAGACTTGCCAGATAAGTGATTTGATAAAGGTCCCTTATATCACTTATTAAATTTATGATAAGCATTTATCTTACAAAATTAATAATCAACATAGAATGAACACGCGTGACAAGGGAATTGCACCTTAGGGAGTAAAACTAGACGCAAAACGGGATCCACCCTTGCTGTTGATTTATATTATAGAACTTATTTCCGACATTAGTCACTGATAACAATTGCGCTGCCTGCTACTAATTACTATTTGTTGTTTTTTTCTTTCATACTCCTCTCCCTGAAAACAAAACGTCCTAATTTCTAAATAATATAGTTCTTTTTTTTAATGAAAATGATGAGAGAATGAGTTACACCAAAAAGGTGCATCCCTAAAGGCCTGAGTTGCCCCCCCCCCCCCATCGTGAAAAGAAGAAGAAGATGGAATTTTATAGGCTGGGCAGGGGTCAAAGATATCTGTGGATACGGGTCTGGTGATTTTATAATTTTACTTATAAAATGACTTAGGTACCTATAATATTTTTTTCTCAAAGTGGTAAAATTTTGAGAGTTTGCTCGAAACAGAAATTGTGCGCCTTTTCTGGGATGTTAGAAAGAGAGAAATATATTTAGCAAAAGTACTTATGTTAAATTGAAAGTTTTTGCCGAGAGTAGCAGAATTTTTATATATTGAAGGAGACAATAAAAGAGTGTGTCTTCTGCTGGAATTTCCAGCAGAAGACACACTCTTTTTATTGTCTCCTTCAAAGTACTTATGATTTAAAAAGGCTAAGTAATGAACTGGTTAACAAAAAACAACAATTATGTAGTAATAATATTTAATTACTCTTAAGTGAAGAATACTTTGAGATAGTGTTTCACGAAGAATCAAGAAATAGTCTTGATTCTTGATTTTCATGTCTTGATGTTAAGACAAGACCAAGACAAGAAATGATTTTTATTTTTCAAGACAAGACAAGAAAGCCTTATCAAGATCAAGATTTATTGTCAAGAAATTTCAAGAAATCTTGATTTCTTGACAATTGATTTTATCATTTAAATTTAAAATATGTTATACTTTTTTATTTTTTTTTATTTAAACCCTTTAATAGTTCATTGCATATATTACTATATACTAAAATTAGGGAATTTAATTAATTAGAGACTTTTACTATTGAAGACGGATAATAAACTCAATTCTGAATTGATGCAAAGGCAGCCCAAAAAAATGAAAAATACAAAAAATAAAAGATTAGAACGTGATTCTTACCCTCTTAAAAACTCTGACTATTTGGAGAATCTTCTCTCCTTCTTCGGGGATTTAAATGGGTCAACGAAGGAACCTCCGTGTATATTATAATTATTTTTAATTGCAATTAAGTTCAAAATTTTGTTCACAGCGATGCTATGATGATTGCCGGAGTGGATCAAAACATTGGCAAAATAAGCTGACGTGTTCTGATGTGGCCATCCACTCGACTTTACCATACAACCTGGCCCCTCACTTATATTTAATATTTAATAAAATTATTTATAATCATGTAGGGGAGGGGGTTAGTTTTTATATTTTTAGACTCCTGGGGGCCCACTGATTATGTATACAAAATTTGGTTGAGTTTGGTACAAGAGCCTAGATTTTCATTTTTTGACCCTACACCCCCCCCCCCCTTAATTTTGGGTCGATATGCACCAAAATCTAATCAGCTCTTAATCTCAATGGACCAAAACTACGTGTGAAATTTGGTTTCGATATTCACACTAGTTTTTGGGCTAGCTCGTCCACAAAAGTTTGGTAACGCACAGACTAACAGACATTTTGACAAAACAATTATTATCTCAAAAAAATATAATTTTTTGATGTTCACTTATTTGGGCTTTTTTGTAGACCGAAAGGTCATGGCTTCGCTCAATTTTTTCAATCAAAATAGTTTCAGCCGTTTTTGAGATATTTCGAAAAAAGAAGGAAACAAACACTTTTTTCATGCACGATTACAATAATTGACCATACCCTGTATGGTAAAGTAAAAATATAATAAATGCTATATTAATTTTATTTAATTCTGTCTGCAAATAAAAATCGATGATTTTACCTGAATTTAAATTTAAAATATTTATTAATATCATTCACCTAACTTTAACTAAAGCAAAAAGTTAATGAGCAACGGTCGGTCCGCCAGGTAGGTACATCTTAATAATAATATCTTAATAATACGCAAAGAATGTAAAATAATTGCTATAAATTTTCATTTGAATAACAATTTAGAAAATTATCTATTTATCTTCATAATTTTTTTTTAATCTTATTGTCTTGACAAATGAATTTAGATTATTATGACGAGAATATTCTAAATATCCATCTTACCATGTATTAAAATATATTTATTTTTCTATATTTGTATTTAATTAACTTTTACTCTGATAATTAAGTATGTTTCACTTCATAAGTAGAAATCGAAAGATCGGTACGACATTTAAATTAAACTATTTCCAAAAATTAATATGGCCTTTTATTAAAAAAAATTTAGCCACTCCTTCAATAGACTATAGTAACATTTATCTAAAAGGAGAAAGAACAGAAAGCAATGCTACCAACACTTGAGCGTTCAGATTGGATATGGCTATAGAGAAAGGGTATTGGAGCTGACGAGCCGCTCTTTTGATAAATCATCATTTTTCAGTTTCACGAATCAAGTTTGAAAAAGGCGCGTCATCCAGGCTATCTTCAGATCAGTCAAAATTCTCGTTACAAAATTCCAAATTTATTATTATTTTTAAATATATTATACATCAAAAGTCTATAACATCCTTTTATGCGATTTCATTTATTTGTATTTAATTTGAATTTTGAAGATTTATAATGACACTTTATAAATTTTCTCTATTTTCACTATTTATAAATCAATTTATACTGTCTTTAAATTAAAACTGATTTTACAAATCAAGTTTATACAATTAATATTAATTTTCTGCCAAGACAGATTAATTTATCCATTGATGTAATTTTATATATTTATTAGTGAAGATTTTAATTTGATTCATATTGAGATGTGACCAGACCATTTTCGAAATTTCTAACTTCACTCAAGACAACATTTTGTTGAATCATTCTGCCATTTTTTCAACAAACACAAAGCCAATCGCATTTATAATTCAACTGGGCATTAAAACTAGCAATTTCTATATTTCTGCATATAAAAATAAAATTCTAGTTTTATAAATACATTATTGCTGAACTTGTAGCATCAGGAACATTTTTTAATATCCAATTAACACATATATTGGTCGCAAGGTAAGAAAATCATTTTTTATCTCAAAGTCTTATATTTGATTATTCTTTTAATAATGCAAGTAATTAATTTTCTTCGCAAGGTTCAAGGTCCAAGGTTCAAGGTTCAAGGTTTTGAATTGAAACAAAATCAAAACCCCCTTTCAAATCTTAAAAATCAAGACAAAAACATTTTGTGTGCAAACACCTGATTTGGCGCCAACCAGTGGAGACAGCTTCTTCTGCAATCAGCTTGCAAGAAACAGGCTTATAAACAAGAGCTAATTATATTAACATACATTATATTATTACTCCTCATTTTAGCTTTAAATATAAATCAATATTTATATATATAAAGTATATTTTTTTGTTATTTATACATATATCATTATATGTATACAAATTGTTAAGATTAAAAATAAAAGCATCTCATTGCAACTTTTCGCCTTTTATTTGAACGAAATCAACGCAGCAGACTTATCTTACAGTCCATAAGTTTACTATCACTGTTGTGAAAGAAATAGAAATTAAACCCAGCGACCTATGCGAATCATTTGCTTGTGGCCATCACTAGTCAATTGATTCAACCCCCTCTGCGAGATTTAAATTTACAACTTAAATTAAGCAACCCCCAATAGTTGACAACCCCCGTCAGCTACATTTAATGGTCCTTTCTTCGACGGATTGCATTTTCGTTAGAGCCACGTATGTCTTAAGGTACTAGACGTACAACCAACCCATAATTAATAAAAAGTACTCCTTCGTCCGATAATTCTAGAAATTGATAACGCCTATAGATATCTCTTTTAATCATTTTCCTCAACGGAATTTCTTAGAATTGATATTTCTTCTCTGGGTATATCAAACTAGCAAGTTATCCGAGGAGCATATATCTTAAAATATTAGATATACAAATTTTCTATTTCTTTCATTGCGGCGTTGATTTTAATTGTTCAAAATGACAAGGGGAAAAGCTGCAATATTACATGCAACTAATGCTAATCTTGCTGCAAAGTTGGCAAACATAGAAAATATAAAAGAGGAAGTAGAAAGTTGTAACACTGTGGAAGGTTTAATTGAGTTCAAATCTTGTGTAGGTAATAAACAAAAGGAGCTCGTCGATTTTCAAGACAAAATTACAGACTTGGATATAGACGATATCACACCACTTCTCCAGGAAGTAAACAATATGGAAAAAGCCTTGCGATCAATATTGTGTCACATCGGTGAGAAAATTGGATCTCTCTCAAAAAAGGGTGAGTCAATTGCCCATGGCAATCAAATTAATGATCCAGTTGTAACAAGTTCACAACTTAAATCAAAATTGCCAACCTTAGATTTGCCAATTTTTAATGGGGACTTAACTTCATACTTAGTATTTTGGGAATCATTTCAATCCATTATAAATTCTAGAAATGATTTAAGCAATTTAGATAAATTTCAATATTTTCAATCTTTACTTAGGAATGAACCTTATGCGTTTGTCAGCGGCCAGACAATGTCAGCCGAAAACTACCCAGCCATGCTGGTAGCTTTTGAGAAAAAATTTAAAAAGACAAATGAATTGGTCTACTTACATTTAGACCAAATAATTTCCGCCCTCCCCATTAAAAAGAAAAATCCTCATCAACTAGGCCAATTAGTTTATAAAGTAAGAACGGCTTTACAAAGCTTAAAACTGCTAAAACAGCCCGTTGAACACTGGGATGCGATAATAATAAAAATCACATTAGATAAGATCGATTCAGAGACTTTGGAAAAATGGAACATGTCTTGCCAGGATTACGAAGTTCCAAAGTTGTCGGTTTTATTAGAGTTTTTGGAAAAGGTTGCTGAATCACAGAAAGTCAGCACTGATTACCATCATGTCTCAATTCATACTAATATTACTCAGAAGCAGGCGGCCGCCAAAATTAGTTGCCCCCATTGCAGGCAATCTCATTCTTTGTTTTCCTGCCCCTCTTTTGAGAAATTAGATGCTCGAGCCCGTTATAAAAAAGTGCTAGCATATCAGCTCTGCACCAATTGCTTCTCAAAATCGCATGTGCGATACCAGTGCCCTTCTAAGAAGAATTGCAAAAGATGCGGAAAGCGTGGCCACCACACAATGCTTCATTTTGAGAATAACTTTCCTAATTCCAATAGGGCGACGAAAGGCAAATCAAATAGAAAGTCGAGTGAAAACTTGACAGCTCGTTCGTCTTCTCTAAATACCTCTTCTTCTTCTATTTCGGAATCAAGGGAAGACAAATTAAATAGGCACCCCAATGATAATTTATCAACCCCATCGCCTTCTCCGAATACCATATCTTCTGCAGTTTCGGAACCAAGTCAAAAAACGAATACTTGCCTTACGCGTAGTACCGACATGGCAATTATTCTACCAACGGCTCTGATATCTATTCATAATGGTGCTACTTCAGTCACTGCACGTTGTCTGATTGATACTGGGTCACAATCAACTTGCATGACGCGAGTATTTGCAAACCAATTAAACATTCGTCGATGCTCTGCATCATTCGTGGTTTCAGGGATAGTTAACAACCAAACTTCTCGAGTCAATGAAACAATCCAGTTTTCATTCTCACCACGACACAAGCCTTCAATCAGATTTGAAGCAAAAGCACTAATTCTGGATAAATTGACAACCGATTTGCCAGAATCTTCTTTTCAACTGTCTAACTATGAATATCTAAATAGTTTGACACTTGCTGATCCGTCCTTTAATCAATCACTTCCCATTGATGTGATTATTGGAGGCAGAGAGGCTTTCGACATACTAGCTGGTGGTCAGCGATTAGATAGTCACGATGGCTCATTAATTGCTCTGGACACCCAGTTAGGATGGATTATCATGGGATCCTGTAGTACATCTACTACATCAGATCGACAGGTTTCCACCCATATACAGGTTAAAAATTCTTCACCATTAGGCGCTACTTTTCGTGGCAAATCTAGACGCTCCGTCTCGTTGCGCAACTCCTTATTCAAAACAAGGATCTAAAGATTGTGCAACTCTTGTTCAACGAAGGAAGTCAAAAGCTGATCATTGTTTTCTAGCATCTCATCTTTTCTCCTTCTGTAGTTTAACTCTCAAACAAAAAAAAAATTTCAATTGTCTTTTGGCAAGGGTGTACCTCTATCAATCCAAAGTCTCCGAAGCATCAATTTTTAATAGTTTTCATATATTTTAATTTTTTCTATCACGACTTAACTAGGAGATCACATAGCATCCAGCTGGCGCAGGTTAACATTCCTTTGCATTACTTCCGGCGCGTTTGATCTTTCTAATTTCATCTTTCTTTAAATCACACCAGTTTGTTTTAAACCAAAAGTAGACCATTCATTTCAAAGCAAATTCTGACAATCCGCTCATTCTAATTGTCTTTCTTTTAATTGGCAATAATTATTAAAATTATTTCATTCGGGGCGGGAGTATGGAGCTGACGAGCCGCTCTTTTGAAAAATCATCATTTTTCAGTTTCACGAATCAAGTTTGAAAAAGGCGCGTCATCCAGGCTATCTTCAGATCAGTCAAAATTCTCGTTACAAAATTCCAAATTTATTATTATTTTTAAATATATTATACATCAAAAGTCTATAACATCCTTTTATGCGATTTCATTTATTTGTATTTAATTTGAATTTTGAAGATTTATAATGACACTTTATAAATTTTCTCTATTTTCACTATTCATAAATCAATTTATACTGTCTTTAAATTAAAACTGATTTTACAAATCAAGTTTATACAATTAATATTAATTTTCTGCCAAGACAGATTAATTTATCCATTGATGTAATTTTATATATTTATTAGTGAAGATTTTAATTTGATTCATATTGAGATGTGACCAGACCATTTTCGAAATTTCTAACTTCACTCAAGACAACATTTTGTTGAATCATTCTGCCATTTTTCAACAAACACAAAGCCAATCGCATTTATAATTCAACTGGGCATTAAAACTAGCAATTTCTATATTTCTGCATATAAAAATAAAATTCTAGTTTTATAAATACATTATTGCTGAACTTGTAGCATCAGGAACATTTTTTAATATCCAATTAACACATATATTGGTCGCAAGGTAAGAAAATCATTTTTTATCTCAAAGTCTTATATTTGATTATTCTTTTAATAATGCAAGTAATTAATTTTCTTCGCAAGGTTCAAGGTCCAAGGTTCAAGGTTCAAGGTTTTGAATTGAAACAAAATCAAAACCCCCTTTCAAATCTTCAAAAATCAAGACAAAAACATTTTGTGTGCAAACACCTGATTTGGCGCCAACCAGTGGAGACAGCTTCTTCTGCAATCAGCTTGCAAGAAACAGGCTTATAAACAAGAGCTAATTATATTAACATACATTATATTATTACTCCTCATTTTAGCTTTAAATATAAATCAATATTTATATATATAAAGTATATTTTTTTTGTTATTTATACATATATCATTATATGTATACAAATTGTTAAGATTAAAAATAAAAGCATCTCATTGCAACTTTTCGCCTTTTATTTGAACGAAATCAACGCAGCAGACTTATCTTACAGTCCATAAGTTTACTATCACTGTTGTGAAAGAAATAGAAATTAAACCCAGCGACCTATGCGAATCATTTGCTTGTGGCCATCACTAGTCAATTGATTCAACCCCCTCTGCGAGATTTAAATTTACAACTTAAATTAAGCAACCCCCAATAGTTGACAACCCCCGTCAGCTACAGGTATTCCCCTAAAATATCAAGACAAGAAATATCAATAATTCTTGAATCAAAACAAGAACTACATTGTCAAGAAATGAGCAAGAGAAGAAATTTTTATTTTCTTGTCTTAAAAATCAAGACAAGAAAAGAAATGATGACCAAGACAAGATTTCTTGTCTTGATGAAACACTACTTGGAGAAGAATAAATTTATTCAAAAAAAAGAGAAGGAATACCGAACATAAAAGAAGAAGAATGGATAAAACACGCTGTGAATTTATTGGAAGTATCATTAAATAGACTCAGGACCATGCGCGTAGTTAAGGGGGCTGGCAAGGGGGGCATTGCCTCTCCTAGCAAACTTCTTGCCCCCTAGAAAAATCGAGTCAATATCTCAATAACTATTTCTGCTATGAGATTAATTTTATGCTTAAAAAATCAAGAAAACTGAAAAAATTAAAAAAAAAATTATCTTCCCATATAATCTTCCCAGTAAATAGGGGGGTTTCAGCTTACATTAAGTGTGGGAAAAGATTTTTTTTATTTGGTATAGTGTGGATATGAGAAATCTAAGTTTGCGACCTTGAAAGTCTGAGGGACAATTTTTGGCGGCCGAAAAAGCTCGAAATTTTCGAACTTTTTCCAGTTTATCAAAAAAGTTGTCCAAGTAAACGTTCAATTCAATAAGATTTTCTACAGAATGAGATAAGAATCAAGCTTCTTTCAAGAATTTCTAGAAAAAAAAATTTCAGAAATTTTTAAAAAATCTTATAAATTTGATTGTTTTAAGGCTCTCAGACCATTATTTACGGAGATAGAGACGTTTAAAGACAAAAAAATAATGAGTTGAGGAAGGCGTCACCTTATATCAGAAGAGAACTCCATTATTACGAGGGATCACTTACTATAGTATGTATTTCTCATTAAATTATTTCATTGCTCGGAAAATTTGTCAATTCTATTAATCGGAATAACGAAATTGAAACCTTATGGTGGCTATTCAGCTGGCGGGCTGTCCATTGGCGGAGCCACCTTTTTCTTTTCAATTGGGCGGCACCCGGCATAAACATTTGGATGGTGGGCATAAAAAATGAGAATTATTTCGGCTAATTCAGATTTTATTTTATAATACTTTAGGTATAATGTATAATTATTATTATTGTATTGCAAGGCTGCCCCCACCCCCCTAGGAAAATTTTCTAACTACGCCAATGAACAGGACAGAGGAAAAAATGAGAAATATTAAACCAAGAGGAGAATGAACAAAGATTATACGATGGAAATGGAAAGCCTGTGAAATTCAACTTTTGATAAATTGTTGATATGAAGAGTTGAAATTTTGTTTAAATCAAACATAATTAATTAATTATATTAATTAATCATACTTGAGCAAGAAGGCAGAATAAGCCAGTCGAAACGTCGCCGTCGTAGTTAGGTATATTGTATATTATTTGTTCGTGTTCAATAAAATGTTATAATTAATTTTTTAAACAATATTTCAACTCTTCATATGACAAATGACTTTCTTCTCCTCCTAAAAACAATAAACAAAACGTTCTAATTTCTAAATAATAATATTTTATGGTTTCATTGGAAATTCCATTAACAATATGAGCTCAGGTTGGTGGTATATATATCTGTCTATCTGTGCTGCTGAGAAATTAAAATTTAAATTATTACACAAGTGCCAAAATATTCGTGGCGGGCAACATCCGGGCCATTATTTTCGATTAGAGTCGAGTTCGCAACGACACAAAATTATAATCATCACGTTAATAGGAAATTAGGATTTTCATATTGTGTTTTGGAGAAGAAATTATTTTCGTTACGTCACATAATAAATTATTTAAAGAAATACAACAATATGTTTTATAAGCCACTAGCTGCAAGGCCCGCCTTCGGCGGCCCTCTTGCTGGCCAGGAAGCACGCACTCTGGACCCCCAACCCACGAACCCCACCCCCATACCCCCACTCTCCCACCCCCGAACACCACCCAGCACCTCCCACCCTCACACCATGCACCAGTACCAACCCCCACCCCCACCACACCACCCCGCACCCCAGCCCCCGCACCACCCCACTACGCCTCTGGACCCTCACCTAACCCCCCCGCACTCAGTTTTTTTCATTTCTAGCCTTCTAGTGACCCACAGATTATGTATACAAAATTTGGTTAAGTTAGCTCTAAGGGTAAGAATTTTTATTTTTTGAGCTCCCCCCATTTTGGGTTGTTAGTTTTTCCATTTCTAGCTCTCTAGAGGCCCCGAGATTATGTATACAAAATTTGGTTGAGTTTGGTCCAAGGGCAAGAATTTAAATTTATTTACCCCACCTACCCTTTTGGGTGGGTTTTTAGGGAAATTTTTTAAACAAAAGTTGTCAGAAATCACATTCCCTACAACTTTGTTTATTATAAAATTTGCCGTAGGGTTAATAGTTTAGGAGTTATTTGATAATTTTCATCCGAGCGCACCCCAAACCCCCTTCTGGGGTCAAAATATCAAAACGTTATATAGCTAAAAACGTAAGTTAGAAGACAAGATGTAAATATGAAAGTTCATAATAATCCCTTTAGCCGTTTTTACGTGAATCGTGAGCAACTTTTCGCGGAACCCACGGAAACATACAGACAGACAGACAGACATACAGACAGGAATTTCGTTGAGGGTGTTTTCGTTCATAACTTTGCTTGAAATGTGTGCAAACAAAATTTGGCGTGATTTGGAGCAATGTACAGACAAAACCTTAATTTTATATAAATATATAGATTATTACTAGCTGCAAGGCCCGCCTTTGGAGGCCCTCTTGCTAGCCAGGGGGCACCCCCTGGGCCCCCAACCCACGAGCCCCACTCCCCACCACACCCAGCACCTCCCGCCCCAGCACCCGTGCACAACCACCGCCCACACCCCACCATCACGCACCCCAGACCCCGCATCACCCCACTACGCCTCTGGACACTCACCTGAACCCCCCACTCCACCCTGCACCACCCCACCCCCACCATCCCCCGGACCCCACCACACTCAAGCTTGAGTTGTTTACCAAAAAAGAATTTAGTCTTTTTGATTTTAAGTCGATTCTTCCACGTTTTCAGTAGAGCTTGCCATTAATAGTCACAACATCAAAAATGGAATGCAATAAGGTTATTCCTCTAGTATTAGATAAGAATCGATCGTTATTTTTTATTTTAAGTCGATTCCTCCATGTCTTCAGCAATGGTTACCAATAATAATCGAAGGGTCAAAAATCTAAGGTAGAATTATTATTCCTCAAGTATTAGATGAGAATCAATCGCTATTTTTGATTTTAAGTCGATTCCTCCATGTCTTAAGCAATGATTACCAATAATAACCGAAATGTCAAAAATCCAATGTAGAATTGTTATTCCTCGGCTGTTAAATGAGAATCGATCATTGTTTTTGAATTTAAGTCGGCATGAACTGCAAATTGCAAGTGATATCTGATTTATATAAAGGAATAAACATATTAATATTTCAAATGAATTTGCATAAAGTTTAGCAACGATCCGTTGCAGTTTATTTTTATTTCTAGCCTTCTAGTGACCCATAGATTCTATAAACAAAATTTGGTTAAGTTGGCTATTAAGGGTAAGAATTTTCATTTTTTGCTCCCCCCCCCCCAGTTTTTGCATTTATAGCCTTCTAGTGACCCACAGATTATGTATATAAAATTTGGTTGAGTTTGGTCCAAGAGCAAGAATTTTCATATTTTGACCCTCCCCCCCCCCTTTTTTTGGATGTTTTTTTGGGGGGAATTTTTTAAACAATAGTTTAGGAGTTATTTGATAATTTTCACTCGTGCGCCCCCCCCCCAAACCCCCTTCTTGGGTCAAAATATCAAATCGTTATATAGTTAAAAACGTAAGTTAGAAGACATCTGATGTAAATATGAAATTTCATAATAATCCCTTCAGTCGTTTTTACGTGAATCGTAAGCAACTTTTCGGAAACGACGGAAACATACATACAGACAGACAAACAGACATACAGACAGGAATTTTGTTGAGGGTGATTTCGTTCATAACTTTGCTTGAAACGTGTGCAACTAAAATTTGGCGTGATTTGGAGCAATGTACAGACAAAACCTTAATTTTATATATATAGATTAAGGTCAGATTTTTTATATATGTCAATTTATATACTTTAAAATTAGATGATGCAAAGTATCAAATTAGCAAAAAACCATATTTTACTTAACTGTATATATTATATATAACTAAATTTGTAACTTTTGTCTGTAAGAGGAGGCCCCCTCCTGCGCAGCCCCATAAAGAAAATAAATATGTTTATAAATTTGATCATTTTGGATTGATGCATTTTGACTTCATTGGCTTCAATCTCAAGCCAAATTTATAGTAGGGACTCAGAAATTCGACAAAAATATAACTTCATTTATTTGTGAAAATTTTCTAAACTACTATAGTATTTATTTTTTCCACCATAATTTCCAAAAATATCACTCGACAACCCATTATATCAAAATAGGCGTAGCCTTTGAACAGAGACCAAGTTATTTTTTTCTTCTATATAGACGCCAGTGGTATTTTGTCTGTCATACATGGTTTATTCCGAGAAATTCCTATGGTTTAGAAACGGTGCCTTTCTTATGTAACTTTTTTTTAATTTATTATAGGCAATCAGAAATTACATATTTCCAGGATATTTCTATGAGCCAATTTTCTACGCGAAATATTTACAATAGTTACAAGGTAATCTCCTATGAGACTAGACAAGATAATGAAAAAAAAATTATATAAATTTGTTATTATTCAGGATCGTGGAGATCCTGGGGCCATCTTCTTTTCAGACGTCTTCTTTCGGGGATCCGCACAAATGAGTGGAGGGTCTGATTAGGGTGCGATGCCAATTTTCCAATGTGGATGTTTGCTCTTTTTCTGACGACTTCTTCCACATAGGCCATAGGGCACTCGAAAATCTTCGTGGAGTATTTTATTTGAAATAAGCCAAGGTGCATCAGTACTTATTCTAAGGAATTTTGACTGGAATGTCTGTATTATATTTACATTGAACTTACATGAGCAGCCCCATATCTCAATTCCGTAGGTCCAAATAGGCTTTATAATCGCTTTATACATTAGATTTTAGCTATTATTTGGTAAGTAAAACAAACCAAAAAATCTCTCACAGATTAGATAAGATTAAACTAGCTTGTAATAGTAATTGGATATTTTACTGATTGAAAAATAAATTATCGGTTCGGCTGCTGTCGCAAGGGCTAGGAAGCCCCAAGGATTGCGGGGCCCTGGACTCTAGTTCGGCGAGCCCATGCGTAAAAATGGCTCTGTTTAGCTAGTGTTGAAATCCTCAAAATCAACGATTTTTTCCTTATCGTTGTCTTGAAAACGGATTTCAACTTAAAAGAATCTAATGAGTCGGATATGGTTTAAAAATAAAATTGTAACCAAGAATGGGAAATCAAATCAACAAATTGTCGTTTTTATGATGCAATTTTCCCCCACCAAAAACAAATGTGTTTTTCTCAATGACGGTCATTTGCAGACATTTAAATATTTTCTTCACTTCTTTCTTTCTTGGAATGCTATCCACCCCCGCCCGAGCATGTCACAAGCGATATTAAGTCCAATCTCCCATTTTAAAAATTAAATTCGTGGACTATAAAATGGCACCGCACATGGAGATCGTTTGACAGCTTTGAAATGCCTCGGGGAGATAAACCCTCGACCCCTGCGCCCTCTGCCGTCCGCGTCCAATGCTTTATTGATAGTTGTTAGAATGTTCTGCAAAAGCCACTCCATTTAATAACATAGACCCCGAGCCCCGATTAATAAAGAGCTCGTCCTTTTGGCTTAAGCTTTTCGTCCGAACGGAAGTTGTAACCATGAAACGCTCGTAAACGATCAAGTGGACTCTTCTTTTTAAAGCAAATGTTCATGTATGAGCGCAGTCAACTTAAATAGAACTTTCCCCGAATGGAAATAAATAATATTCCTTTTCTCTCATTCACTCTCGATGACAGTGTTTCTCAACCTTTTGTAGAGCGAGGAACCCTAGAGCAACATATATTTATTTCTGAGGAACCTCCCTAGCACTCAAATATGAGATATTTAATTTTTTGTCAAAATATCAATATCATGCTACTTTTATAGCTTCCAAATATAACATACTGATGACGGTGATGCCACATTTTAAAAATTTGTTAGATTTTGGGGAAATTGGGTACAAAAAAGGTGCATTTTAAATTACAATACCTAACAATTTTATTTTCATGAATTATTATTATTAAATTTTTGGTAAAGTCATTGGAATACCCATATACCCCTTTCGGAACGGGCGGGTTTTTTTTACATATTCAATGTATATTCATAAATAATATTTTATTTTATTTTATTTTATTCGATATACGGGAGTTATCCCAGTTACAATATATATTCTCATCTATTTGTAAAGCAATATTATTTCAAACAAAATAATAATAAAACAATTTAAATGATGTTTTTGTTTTGTTACTAATGTAACGTAATTGTTGTATTATAAGAAAGCTAAGGAACTACGGAGCAACCGAAATGGTTTCACTGAGAGAATATAGTGATGCCTATCGCATTCTTATAAGTATCAATGGTTTTATTTGACTATAATAGGGGTGGCCAATACGTGGCTCGCGACCCGTATGAGGCTCTTCAGTCAATCTCGTGTGGCTCTTGAACCCTCTTGAACCCTCTTGAATAATACTGATTTTAAAAAGTATAATAATTAAATTAAAAATTGAATAATGACGAGCTTCCTGATGATGTATCTTGGTACTGTTTAGTGAGATGGCTATCGGTAAGCAGTGTTCAATTACTTGATCCAATTAAACAGTTTATGCAAGAAAAAGAAAATTTTTTCCCTGAATTTGATGACCCCCCAATGGTTGTTAGATTTGGCTTTTTTTCCCTGAACTGATGACCCCCAATGGTTGTTAGATATGGCTTTTTTTATTTACCGATGTTGTTCAGCATTTACAAACGCTAAACATACCATTACAAGGAAGAGAAAAACTTATTTCTGATTTAGCGCAGAGTGTATTTAGCTTTCATAGCAAATTAAGACTCTTTCGAAAAGACCTTGAAGCTAAGACATTCGCTCACTTCAAATGATTGAAGAAAATTATTGAAAGCCACCCTGATGTTCAGGTGGAAACAGAAGATTATTTGTGCAAAATATCTGGTCTTGCTGAAGAAATAAATGACAGATTTAATGATTTGAGAACACTCAAACCTTCATTTTATAAAATAAAAAATGTGTCTTTTTTTTAATAAACCATTAATTAATCTCCAAACAATGTGGCTCGCTTTGAAACAGTTTTATAAATTTGCGGCTCCTAAAGTGAAGGTTACTGGACAACGCTGGACTATAAGTTAATACTTAGACTCAAAATTTAATATTTTCTTTCTTTACTTGACAAATTTTTTGAGGGGTGTTACTACTAACTATTATTTTTGTTTTCTATTTTTACTTTACCATACAGGGTATGGTCAAGTATTGTAATCGTGCATGAAAAAAAGTGTTTTTTTTCCTTCTTTTTTTCGAAATATCTCAAAAACGGCTTAAACTATTTTGATTAGAAAAATTGAGGGAAACTATCGCATTTCGCTCTACAAAAAAGCTCTAATAAGTGAACATCGAAAAAATTATATTTTTCGAGATAATAATTGTTTTGTCTAAATGTCTGTTAGTCTGTCTGTCTGGTTGTCCGTTAGTCTGTGCGTTACCTAATTTTTGTGAACGAGCTAGCTCAAAAACTAGTTTGAATATCGAAACCAAAGTTCACACGTAGTTTTGGTCCATTGAGATTAAGAGCTGTTAGACTTTGGTACATATCGACCCAAAATTAAGGAGGGGTTAAAAATGAAAAATTTAGGCCATTTGAGCAAACTCAACCAAATTTTGTATACATAATCAGTGGAACCCCAGAAGTCTAAAAATGCAAAAACTAACCGCCCAAAATAGGGGGTGTGGGTGGTGTAGGGTCAAAAAATGAAAATCTTGGCCATTCACCAAATTTTGTATACAAATCATAGGGACCCCAGAAGTATAAAAATTCAAAAACTAACCCCCTCCCCCTACATGATTATAAATAATTTTAGGGCCAGGTTGTATGGTAAAGTCAAGTGGGTGGCCACATCAGAACACGTCAGCTTATTTCTTTTATTGACCTCTAGGCGCGGGAACCCCAAACCTCCCTTTGTGCAACCCTTGGGTTCCGCGGAACCCAGATTGAGAAAGACTGATATAGATTATAATATAACCTTGGAAAAAATTTTAAATGTATTTTAATTATTTTCAATAAAAATTCAAATTTATTTGAAATTCTAAATACTTGCAGAATTGTATTTAAAATACAAAGTACAAAATACTTTGACCTCAAGTATTTGAATAACAAATACACAATATCTACAAAATAAAATACAAATACATGTATTATAACGTGCCATATAATTTTATATATATATATATATATATATATATATATATATATATATATATATATATATATATATATATATATATATATATATATATCATATGCAGGAAAAGAGAGAGAGAGAAACGTCAACAAGATAGGCTTGTGTCCTGTTCAAACGGCCGAGGGGTATTACGTGCAAACATTTAATGGCAACAACATAGCCATACGCACAAATACACAACCTCCGCTAGCGTGTCAATATGAACTAAGTCCCTTTGTGCAGCGACAATGGCCACCGAATTAGTGAGATGGGGCTTTTAACGCAATGGAAGTTATTTGTAATGGTGGTGTCATCACGAGTCACGCGACCATGTCACGCTCCCCACTGTAGATGAGCCTTAACCTAAACACTCCACCGCTCCACCTCCAGCCATCCTGATTGGTCTTTGTGTTAGTTTAGTTTTTTTCTTCTTTATTTTTTATTTTTCATTGATCTACTCTCTCCACTACAGTCCTTTCTTTTTTTACTTTACCATACAGGGTCTGGTCAAGTATTGTAATCGTGCATGAAAAAATTGGGTTTTTTTCTTCTTTTTTTCGAAATATCTCAAAAACAGCTGAAAATAGTTTGATTAAAAAAAATTAGGCGAAACCACGGCATTTCGGTCTACAAAAAAGCCCTAATAAGTGAACATCGAAAAAATTATATTTTTCGAGATAATAACTGTTTTGTCAAAATGTCTGTTAGTTAGTCTGTGCGTTACCAAATTTTTGTGGACAAGCTAGCTCAAAAACTAGTCTGAATATCAAAATCAAATTTCACATGTAGTTTTGGGGTATTGAGATTAAGAGGTGATTAGATTTTGGTGCATATCGACCCAAAATTAAGGGGGGGGGGGGGTTAAAAATTTAAATTATAATATTTTCAAACTAAAAAAAACAAGAAAAATGAAACATACTATAAAATGAACCTATAATAACCAAAATATTTTTTTTCCTGGGGCCAAAATTAGGGGGAGGGGGTCATAAAAATAAAAATCTAGGCCATTTGAGCGAACTCAACCAAATTTTGTATGCATATTCAGTGGGCGCCCAAAAGACTAAAAGTGCAAAAACTAATCGCCCAAAATTGGGGGAGGGGGGGTGTAGGGTCAAAAAATGAAAATCTTGGCCCTTGCACCAAACTCAACCAAATTTTGTATACATAATCAGTGGGCCCAGTAGTCTAAAAATGCAAGAACTAATCCCCTACATGATTATAAATAATTTCATTAAATATTAATTATAAGAGAGGAGCCCCTAGGAGTGTATGGTAAAGTCAAGTTGGCCACATCAGAACGTGTCAATTTATTGCTTTTCAATATAGAGAAAGTGAAGTACTAAATGTTTGAATGACCTTTCTGGAAATTCTACTTTTAGAAGTATTATCTAGCTATTGTGGAAGACAAAGATAAAAAAAAATTTCAATACACTGTAAGACCTTCACAATTTTTGGTGAATTGGCAATTTTTAGGGTTCATTTTGTGGCGACAAGCTTCGAATCATTGTCGCTAGATATCACCAACACAAGCCACTTGCCATCAACGAAAAATCCGTCTTAGCTCGACTAGCCATATATGGCATTGATCTTGAATATAGTGAATCTGATCAATAGCATGAATTGTCCTCATGTAAGCAAACTCTTTTAAGGAAATTTACACTTCCTCTATGAGGGTGCACATAATGCACCTGCCTACTTACGGAACTATGTATATATATGTATATATTTATCTTTGTTCTTTATTACATCTTTTTTTCGTGTTCCATCCTACTTTACATTACTCGTCTTGGTTTTAATTTATTTAATACTCACCTCTGTCCTTGCGGAATTCTGCTCACGCTCCTCTAGAAACCATCTCTCTCACTCTTACTAACTTTGTCCTTTGTTTTGTCTAGATCACTACTATTTCGGATTACACGCGCATGTCCTTATCCTTTATTCATTATACATTTCGCCTTCTTGACTATAATAAAATTCGTTAAACTAACCAGATCAAAGAAATCCTGAATTTTATTTTGTGTTTGTGTGTCAGGTATTATAATAGAATATTCTTTGAAGTATTTTTTGCGTACTTTGCAAGTTTTTATCATTAATTCTACCTAAACCATATTTGTTTACTAATTAAAAATAAATTGCGGTACACCTTTCATACACAACATGAAAAAAATATGTATTTTAATTTAATTAAAATGCTTTTTGCGAAGGGCAGTACACTAAGTTTTTAATTTATAAAAGAATACATTTAAGAATGTGGCTTTTGAGTATATATATATATGGGAAAATTTATTTAAATAAATTCGAGAATTTTTATTTTTACTAGCAAATGGATGCCAAAGAATTCCTGTCCTTTGTACGTTGAGAGGTCTCCCTCTTTTTCTTAAGCGAATTCGAGACAGCTTATCTATCTGGTTGATCTACGAAAAAATCTTTTGTATTTCTGCAGAGTGACAACGTCTGCCTACTAAATGTTTTAATAATGAGGTTAATTTCGAATAAAAATCTTTGTTTTGATAATATTAATAATAAGAATATTGAGATACATTTTTTCTCATTATAAAAACATTTATTTAATCTAAAAACAATTTCCAGAAATAGAGTTGGAATTCTAAACTAGTGCTTTTGTTATATTCTGTTGGCTTCAAATAACTTTTTATTTATACATTTATGAATAACTAATTAACTAAACTGTCAAATCTATTGAAAAAATAATCATTCGATTCATAAAAGTTGATTTAATGAACTGTATAAATTTGTTGAAGATGGTATTATTTGTATAGAATTTATAGCCCTTTTAAAAGCTCGGACCATTTACTTCAATGTTAGAAGGACAATTTTCAATAATTTATTTCTCGGTAATGGGACAGACGATCAACTTCAAATTTCGGGAATAAATATTTAATTCATCAATGATTCGATGGTAATTTTGAGAATTTTCTTATAAAAATGATAAACAGTCCCGAACCTCCTTAAGCCGTGTATTGTCGACACTTGAATAATTCGGCGAGGTTTTCAGCTTTTCCTTGCCAAAAGAAACCCAAATATTTATTTTTTATTCTCTCTTTGTAAAATAAAATATTAAAATGATATTGTATATGAAAAAAAAATAAAAAAATGTAATAACTTAAATATTTTATGAAACCCCCAGATAAACGTGTCAATTATCGAAAGTTACGAGTGACAAGTCCATTTGCGTGTCAGTGGACTCAATTGCTTAAAGATTGGCTTGGAGAGAAGGACATTTTTGAATTTTATGTACTTCGTGATAAAAAAAAGTTGGAAACGTTGAATGCAATGCTTGACCAATGGTATAAAAAGAAAAAAAAGAAAATAACCGAAAAGTTGAGTCGAAATAATTTCAGTTCAGCTGAATTAAGGTGTCTCGTTCCGGTCAGTATATAGATGACATGGAAAGGCCGGCCTTCTGATCTGGCTATTATCGCGTTACCTGGAAATAACGATTGCAATAAAAGAAAAAGAAACCAAAGACCCGAGTTGGTTGAACAATCTGGCCGGGATCAAAACGAACAAGAAAGAAAAGAAATCCACACACTGCATCAACAACTTCTTAGGACTTTGCGCCGTCGCCGCAAACGAGGACAGACAGCAGACTCCAAGGATATTGTTGAAGATCATGCTGAAAAAATGCGGAAATTGTGGCTTCCTGATGAGTACGTGGATTACGACCACGGGGTTATCGGAGCTAAGTCTGACATTGCTTCCACTTACTTGTATCAGGCTTATCTTTTCTCTTTCCTGTACGGCCTCCCTTGGCCAACTCTTGTTTTTTTCCGACCCCGACGCTATTAGGTTTTCGAGAGCTAGGAGTTGATTTACTTTTTCATTTTTCTTCTCTTCGCCATGTGGAAGGCAACGGGAAACCGCCAGATTACAAATCTCGAGAATATGCATCATGACGATTTCTCTTCGAGTAAAAAATTCGGGAAGTAAACTTCCCCTCGTTCGGATCTCCGGAAAGGGGCTACCCGAGGAGAGACTATCATAAAGGGAAAAATAAATAATGACTTTCTACGAGTCGGAGCGTGGAATGTTAGGACGCTAACGGGAGTAGATAAACTAGTGAATTTAAAGCGGGAAATGGATAGACACAAATTGGACATTATTAGGATTAGTGAAATGAGATATCCAGAAGAGGGAGATTTTTGGTTTGAAAACAGCCATAGAATTATTCAGACGGGGGAGGGGAGAATGGGATGCCAGAAGTGGGCATTATTATGAATAAAAAAATAGGGCAAAGGGTAAAGAATTATCTACAGTTAAGCAAAAGGATTGTTATGATCACAGTGGATTCGAAACCGAATGATACTGTGATAATCCAGGGTTACATGCCTACTACATCATATGAGGACCAAGAAATAGAAGAAATGTACGAACAAATTGAAGAACTCATGAAGCGAGTTAAAGGGGATAAAAATTTAGTAATTATGGGGGATTGGAATGCAAGAGTAGGAAAAGGCAAGGAAGGAAAAGTGGTGGGAGAACACGGTCTAGGAAATAGGAATGAAAGGGGCAAAAGATTAATTGAATTTTGCAGTAAGCACAGTCTAGTAGTAGCAAACACACTCTTCCAACATCATCCAAGAAGGATTTACACGTGGAAAATGCCGTTAGACAAGGCGAGATCTCAAATAGATTACATATTAGTTAGGCAAAGATTCAGAAATCAAGTAAAGGACTGCAAAAGCTATCCTGGGGCTGATATATCTAGTGATCACAATCTAATTGCGATGAAATGCCAACTAAAATTTAAAAAACTAATAAAAAAGGTGGGGTCGCGAAAAAACTGGGATATATCTAAATTAAAAAATAAGGAAACCCAAAAACTCTTCGAAAACGTAATGAATAAGAAACTGGAAGAAAAAACACCCACAAATAATAAAGAAGAAGAGATCGAACAAGAATGGAATGATATGAAATCAAGCCTGGCCGATACAGCCAACGAAGTCCTTCAATCAAAGAAAAACGAAATTAAAAAGCCATGGGTAACAGACGAAATACTACAACTGATTGACGAACGAAGAAAATTTAAGAACAGAAAAGACGAAGAAGGGAAAGAAACATATAAAAAATTAAGATGGAAAGTTATAAGAGAATGTAGAAAAGTAAAAGAAAAAATGATTCAAGAAAAATGTAAAGAAGTCAACGAAAATCTAGTATTGGGAAAAGTTGATGTAGCCTATAGGGCAATAAAAAGAAATTTTCAAGAAGACAAGCCAAAAAGCAAGAACATAAGGGATGAAGGAGGCCACATTATTCTAAACGAAAACGAACAGGCAAATAGATGGAAGGAATACCTAGAAGAACTCTATGGAGAAGAAATAAACTGCAACGGTCGTTGCTAAACTTTACCCAAATTCATTTGAAATATTAATATGTTTATTCCTTTATATAAATCAGATATCACTTGCAATTTGCAGTTCATGTTGACTTTAATTCAAAAATAATGATCGATTCTCATTTAACAGTCGAGGAATAACAATTCTACATTGGATTTTTGACATTTCGGTTATTATTAGTAGCCATTGCTGTAGACATGGAGGAATCGACTTAAAATCAAAAATAGCAATCGATTCTCATATAATACTCGAGGAATAACAATTTTACATTAGATTTTTGACGCTTCGATTATTATTGGTAACCATTGCTGAAGACATGGAGGAATCGGTTTGAAATCAAAAATAACGATCGATTCTTATCTTATACTAGAGGAATAACCTTATTGCATTCCATTTTTGATGTTTTGACTATTAATGGCAACCTCTACTGAAAACGTGGAAAAATCGACTTAAAATCAAAAATACTAAATTCTTTTATGTCAAACAACTCAAGCTTGGAAGAATCGGAGAAAGAAGAACTTTGTGGAAGAGTCTGAAGAAGAGAAGAGGTCAGATGATGGGGCACACACTGAGACATGGGGGACTGCTTAGGGGTATCTTGGAGGTGGAGGTGGGAAAGAAAAGGGGAAGGGGAAGACCCAGATTAGAATATTTCAACCAAATAATTGGTGATATGGGATGCCAGACATTTAGAGAGGTCAAACAGATGGCGGGGGACAGAGTCGAGTAGAGACGGATTATTGCATCAAACCAGTCTTAGGACTGTATACTCAATGATGATGAATAAGCCCGAATGTCAAGCTGTCAATGTAGGTTGAAATGAAATTTATTAACTCAAGATCCCAAAATGTTAGGGGATCTAATAAAAAAAACATAATAAATAAAGTTACTATAATTGTTTTTATTTTAAATTAACTATCTTAAATGAGGCTTTATTAAAAAACACTCGGAAACTGTCATCGGTGGGTTCTCCGATAAATGGTTTAAGCAGGTTTTACTCAAGAATATTGAGTGCCATAATTACTAATAGCAATAGGATATTAAACACCTATGATCTAATAACTAAAACTAAAATGATAAAGTTGGAACATGAAGAAGTTTTAGTCTCTTTTGATGTGATTGACATGTTCGCGTCAATTAGCATTGAACTGGCTCTAAGTATCCTAAATGATAGATGGGGAGACATACAAATACATACGTGTTTGGATAAAGAATTATTTATGGACGGATTGACTCTTTGTTTAAGAGAAAATTATTTTACATATGACAACTTAATATACACTCAAGTTAGTGGCCTACCGATGGGCGCAATATTATCGCCGGTAATTGCAAATGTAGTAATGGATGACATTTTTTCAAAAATTATAGCCCAGTTAAAATTGCCGTTTTATTATATGTACGTGGATGATTCAATAACGGCAATAAGATCTGAGAATGTTTCTGTAGCATTAAACTTGTTGAATAGCTATGATGCAAAAATAAGGTTCACTGCTGAAATGGAAGAAAATGGCCAATTACCTTTTTTTAGATGCCATTATGATCAAGAAAGGTCAACAAATTATAACAGATGTTTACACAAAACCAACTAAATCGAATAGGATGATAGATTTCAACTCATATCATCCCATGAATCAAAAAATGTCGATTATATATGGTGAGTTGACAAGAATAAACCGAATATCACATGAAACTTTTCAAAAAAGAAATTTGAATAGTTTCACCCTAAAATGTGAAGAAAATGGTTATCCAAGGGAGTTAGTAGGTACATTGAGTAGGAGATACTATGTAAATCAATTCAAGAAAAGAAAAAAACCAGATAATTGTTTGAGATTTGTGGGTTCAATGACGTATATACCAAGATTAACTGATTTACTTGTTGAAATGTTTAAGAGGAAGGGTGTATTGTTGGCAAAGCGTCCAGTAAAACCCCTTCTAACATTGTATAAGAGCCCAAAAATCAAGTGTTTCCAAAGTGAGTGCAATGTTGTTTATCGAGTAAATTGTATGAATTGTGATAAGTTCTATATTGGTGAAACTGGAAGATTACTAAAAACAAGACTAATAGAACATGATAAGTCTGTAATTAATCAAAAATTAGTGTCAGCATTGGCTATCCATTCTATATATTTAGACCATAATTTCAATTTTAATGAAGTATCTATTATGTGCAGAGAAAGTGATATATTTATTAGAAAAATGAAAGAGTCTTTGCACATATTGAAAAATAGAAGCTGTGTAGTCAATTTTAAAGTTGATACTGAAAATAACGTAAAATACTATAGTAATCTAATTGATAAATTAATAAGATGATACTCTAGCACATTGTTGTTTGGTTTATGAGTGGTTTTGTAGAATTGATATTAAAGGAAAATTGGTTCTTCAGTGTAGCAGTTTATAAATGTATATTAAAGGCATATATGAGTTGTATATTTGTTGTCAAAAATGGCTGTTTGATGTTGAATTGAAAGAAAAAAGGGAGAAAATTGTTTTTTTGTAAAAGGATTCTAAATGTTGCTTTGAGACTATCCTAGTGTTTTTTCAACTGTGGTGCTGGTGTTTATTAACCTGCAAGGTTGGTAGTAGAATATGACAATAGAAGTAAATTTGACATTTGAGAGTAAAATTTTTTTTGAAATTGTCGCAGAAGTAAATGTTTTTTTGATTTTCTGCATTGATTGTTGATTTTTTATTTTATTGTGTTGTTCAATGGAGATTCATATAGTTGTATCCTGTTGTTTTTAAGGTTGCGATCGATAATTGTTTATATTAAAAGAATTGTAAAGGTAAGCTGTGAAATAGCCATGTTTTTATGTTAATGACAAGAAATTTTATAAAAAGAATTTCCAAAAATAATTTTATTTATATATTATTTGAACAAGGGAATTAAAATTCTGTTCTCTTCAGGTTATCTACAGCTTGCCTGTTATATGTGTTTTCTGAATGTGAGATGCCACAGGAGAATGAGGTGTTAACTGATATTGAAAATGTTGCTATGTCTTACTAGGGGTAAGTAATTGAAGGTTTAAATTTAATGAAAATACTGCTGTAATGGTTCTTGTATTGCAAATTGATATGCTGTGTATTTTAGACTGAAGATGGCAGAGAATATCGGCCGAAACTGTCTCCATGTGAAACAACAATAAAAAATTATGAAAAAGAAGATAGTGTTCAATAATTAACCTTCCCTGATCATAAGGAAATGATCATCAGTTTCCGAGTGTTTTTTAATAAAGCCTCATTTAAGATAGTTAATTTAAAAAAAAACATATATATATATTGCTGAATAAACTAACATAAAAAAAAAAAAAAGACACTTGAATAAGCTCCTTAAGACCTTATTTGACGAAGAAGTGCTTTTGACTAAATAAGTAGGTCGGTTGACAATATATATGGTCAATCCCCACCACTCATATGTATGTGAAACAAGTAAATTGCAAGAGAGAAAGACATTTAGTTGTTGAATGGAGTTGTTCAGAGTTATCGGGTTGATGTGTTTTAAGATGTACCTTAGACTACGATTATATTTTATCAATAAACTTATTTATCTTAATAAGTTGTTTTAGTGAAATAAGGTATCTTATGCAAATATTTTTTATTTTTTTGCCAACGTTTCGTCAACTTTGTTGACTTCCTCAGGTTTTGAAAAAAATAAAATGATAAAAATGTATATATAGAAAGAACAAAGAAAGATATTTTAAGATTTAAATAGGAAAATATTTTCAATCTGTTCGATGACTGGCCTATTTGTGTTTGCTAAGAATGAATATTTATAAAATGACAAATATGCAAAGAAGTTAATTTGTTTGAGCCCTGAGGAATTCAACAAAGTTGAGGAAACGTTGGAAAAAAATGAAAAATATTTACATAAGCTATTGTCCTTATTTCCCTACAACAACTTATTAATTCAATCGATGGACATAAATAATCAAAATACTTATTTATCTTATTTTATATAGTGTGTTTTATTAAACAGTTTTATATCCCTCCTGAAGAATTTCCCCTAAACCATTAAAGAAGAAACTATTCTTACATAAATTTATTTATTTATATATTATAATTAAAACAAGTGAGTTTTTTAATTTTAATATAATTTAGTACTTTTCCAAAATTCAATCAATACGGAAGGCTTTGTAGAAGCCACAATAAATATTAATATCTATTCAATTTCAGTGACAGGAATATAAGTTGCCAATTATATTGTATATTAGAAGCATTTTTTCTTTTGGAGATCGAATCGTAAAATTTATTGGTTAATTGACGGAAAAATTGTTCTGTTGAAGTTAATGGAAAACTTAAACAGTAGTCAGGCACAAGCACAAGCACTGTTTACGGAGTCGAGAATGAGGTGCCAACAAGCTTTCTTTGCTGGTTAATTTATTCGGGGGATAAGTACGAGTAGGACATACCGAGTGTTGCGTAATTGTAGTAAAATACTTGAAATATAGAATTCATTCTTGTTTGACTTTATGAACGTATATGTAGACTTTTCATAATTTTAATTTTGAAAGCCAACAGATACAAAATTAATCTAAAAATGGGGGGTCCTCTGATGTTGTTAAATGGAATTAAATTAAAAATAATAATAATAACCTAATTCTACCTAAAGAGACAGTGATTCCTCACACCTCTTAACAAAACAACCCTTTATTTAATTTCGACTCCATAAATAATTTAACCCTCTCCAAAATAATTATTTGATTAAAGATTTTAGATTTCGGGGAAAATAACTTGCAAACATTAAGTTTATGGATAGGCGGACACTCAGACAGATTAAAATTATAACGACAGTAATAAGTTTTTGTTTTACTTTTGTACCTAACCCTATCGAATTTAAATTTGAGGTTTCATCGGTATTTATACTGTTTCGCTCTTTTTATGTATGGTAATCACGATGGATAGACTAGAGCACAAAAACGAGAGAAGTTCAAAGGCAGACTAGGCAAAGACTCGGGCTTTTTACCCTCTCGGATCAGATAAGTTTCATTTTTTGGTGTTTCTAAATGGACGATGAAAGAAGACAAAATGGCTGTCAGTCTCCAGGCAAGTCTTGTCTTGCGAGGAGACTCTTATCTTTGAAGGAAACCCAACTATCCACTGGCTTCGATAATCACAACATATCAAAGGGCAAGAAACAGGCTCGCCAAGTCGGAACAAAGGAAAGTAAGTACTGCGAGGGAAAGTTAAATAAAACAAGGTCCAATGATATGGTGAGAAGGATGAGTTTAAGAGAGCAGCCCGATCAAAGGAAAGACGGGAGAAGCAAACAAAATCAAAGAAGAACGAATAAAATTCAACAAGGCGGAATAAGGTGATGAGCCAAACAAAACAGTACAAAATATGAAATGCAGAGTCAAAGAAAAAGCATAAAGATGGGGAAATTGAGTCAAAAAATAAAAAGTATAATAAAAGTATACTAGGGAGGAGGGGATGTATTTGGGTTAAGCTCGATTGAACAAGGAAAACAAATTGAAAATTCGAGAGAGGCAAAGAGAGTAAATGAAGAAGAATCAAGTTAACAATTGATTGAAAGACAGTCATTAGCAGAAGGAGAGAAAGAGAGGAGTGAGAAAGAGAATAAATAAAATATTATATTCAAATACTGATTGTACGCTGTCTGCAAATCATATTCTCTAAAGATCATCAAAGTTCAGCAGCGGGGGGCGTCTGAATTCTAAGCCGTTTAAAGATTATATGTACTTTTGGCATATTTGTAGCCTTCTCAATTGCAATAACATAGAAATTTAGAAATACCAGAAGTTACGATCCTCTGTTTTCTCTATGAGCTCAACACCTATATACCCAAGTGCTAAACTTGAATTTCTGTCACCAGGCTTGACCGTAGAGATAAAACCTTCCGAACTTAATATGCTCAGTTAAAAATTTTACTAAAGTTTGATTATTATTATTATTATTAGTATATAAATTTAAAATGTCTTGCTCTAACAATGTATTCAATTCCTCCCGCCAACCCCTCAAATACGTGACTCCTAAGGCCGGCCAAGCGGGGGCACAGCCAGGCAAGTACCCAAGTCCATCCTGACCGATCCTTTTGATAGCAGGCCAAAGATACCGTCTGACACACGTGGGCAAGGAGCCCGCGGAGAGGATCTAAATCAATATATCATGTAGAAACTTCCCTTTTTTTGGGAATTCGTGAGGTTTATTTAGCGCCCAGAGGTGGTTGGAGTACCTCAAAAATTTTTAAATTGTTATGATGAGGGTATGAAGTTTACGGTGGAAGTTGAAATTCAAGGGAGGATACCTTTTCTGGATGCCTTACTTATTAGGTCCGATCAGGGTGTTTCACAGACATTTATAAGAAAACCATCTAAATCAGACAGAATGATTCATTTTAAGTCACAAAACCCATTATCCCAAAAAATTGCTTTTTTTGTATGGGGAGATGATAAGAATTAGTCGCATACCTATCTCATCCTATATTTTTGGAAAAAAATTTAATCATATTTTCAGATAGATGCTATAACAATGGATACTCCGTTGAACTGATTGGCAGATTGAGGAGACGATTATATATTGACTCTAATAAAAGTAAAAAACTTTCAAACAATCCAATTATTTTCAGGGGTTCATTAACATACATCCCTCATGTTACGAGACATAATAGCTAGAATCTTTAAATAAGCTGGCATTTGGTTTCCAAAAAGTCCAATTAAACTCCTTGTTTCTTTATATAAAGAAAGTAAAAATTTTGAAAACGCCACAACATAAAAAATGTAATATATCAAATCAATTGTAGGGAATGCGATATGTTTTACATAGGTGAAACAAAGAGATTTCTAAAAATCAGGGTAATGGAACACGACAAGTCTGTAATAAATAAAAGGTTAATATCTGCGTTTTCAATTCATGCCTTGGATGAGAAACATAACTTTGAGTTTCAAGAGGTAAAAATCCTTTTTAGAGAGACGAATCAATTTACCAGAAAAATGAAAGAATCCTTTCATATTTTAAAAAACAGAGGCTAAGTTCTAAATTTTAAGTGTGATACTAAAGATAATTTGACTGACTACTGTCATTTAGTAGATAGACTATACTCTGAACATTATTCATGAAATCTCCCATTGAAGGTTTGTCTAAGCGAATTTAATTGTTTGGTTGCCGTGAGTTGTATATGTGTGGGATGTTTTGGAGATGGTTGCTTTGTGTGTTTTTTGGCTTTATAACGATGTGTTTTCTTCGTTCCCTTGGACATAATTGTATTTAAATTCTAATACATGCTATTTTATGTATATTTTATTATTTGTAATATGAAACTCGCCACGATGTTGGTCGACTAGTGCTTTTCTCTTAGTTTTTATTTCATTGCCTGATCATGCATAAATTCTGTCATTTGACAGATTAAAATTTAATTAGTTAAATCATTCATATGTATTTGAAGTTGATTCTAAGTTTTTAATATTTAAATTATTAAAGGGAAAGACAAAAGGAAAAAAAATCTCAAGTTTACACATAATTTTAACAAGTCAATATTGAAAGAGGAGAGTTTGTCAATTTTAAAGAAAGAAAAATTGTTTCAGATTTTGATTATTATTTTCTGTATTTTACATATTTTGATATTTTACTTTTTCTCAAAAACCAATTGAGTTAGGGGTCTGAAACTTTCAGGATCTTATTACTTTATTAGTACCTACTTATCCCCTAAGTATCATTAAAATTATCCCTCGGGAGCCGATTCAGTACCCTTATGACCTTACTTTTCAAATTTTATTTTATTTAATTATACAGATTTTTTTAAAAAATCTCTAAATATTGTCAACTACTAGTGTCAAATCTGATCTATTATGAAAATGAATGAAACGAACACTTTATCTCGGAGCAATTTGTCTGCCCAGCAGGGGCGGATTTAGGTTCGATGCCGCCCTAGGCCCTGTCCAATGTGCCCCCTTTTTTCTAAGTAAAAGTGATTGTCAAAATTATATGGCTAATTATCAAATATTCAAACTATCAAATATTATTTTAAATATAACTGTTTATTGGTTTACATAAATTTTTCAAAAATAATTTAAAATTTAAGTTACTAATTCAAATATAATTTTCCATAGTGAATACATCTTTTTAATTAACTTATGAGATCTATTTCTTCTTTCTAGCTTTGGTTCGTGCGAAAACGTCGGTTATATCACCGTAATCAATTTCAAACTGAATGAAAAATATAAATTTAGTTCCGTGGCTTTTAAATAAAAACGAAAGAGATTTTAAATAAAGGCAAATATTGATAAATTAAAAGGTTAGAAGTATACTTACAAACTAAGACTAAATTCCGTAATAAAATTTACTAAAAACTTTCTATCCATTTATAATAAAATAAAGCCAACTCAATTTTTAATTTGAATTATCTCTGTCTTTTTGCCGCCCCAAAATTTTTGCCGCCCTAGGCCCTAGCCTCACGGGCCTAGGCCTAAATCCAACACTGGGGTCCAGAGGTCGTATTATGACATCCCTCCCAGTGTTGAAATATCAAATAAAAGACCCCGCTACTGACACATCAGCTCACACCGTCCATAGAACTGAGGGCTATAAACATGACTGGTAATAATTAATCGGAGAATCGAATGGCAATCGTTGAAAGGGCAGGCATTGAAGAGTGCAAGGGCAGCTCACGACTCAAACGCTGCAAAGGGATTCATCAAGGGCTCGTTGCCTTCCCTCGAGACATGCTTTCATTCTATACATCACAACCATCAAGTTTGATCGCTTTCCAAACGGCTCTAAGCCTCTTATTATACAAAGTCCGCCTCCTTAGTATGATTCAGCTAGGAATTCCTCGCTCAATCTAATGCCGCAATAAAGACGTCACTGGAGTTTTCATCTGTGAAATCGCTGTGCCTATTTTCCATCGTATTCGCATTTGGAAGCCACCTTTAAATAACTCACCCTCACTGGTGAAAAATAAGGACGGGATTGTGCGTGGAAAATATATGAGTGCGAGAATGACAGAGTGAGCTCAATAAGAAATCCACTCGGTTCAAGATTTGATGGCTGCCAACTGGATGAATTTTGTGTTGTGGAAAATTAACAGTTTAAGGGTTATGTCGAGCCCAATGGAAATGGAATTTGCGCCAATGCACATTGAGCAGAGTGCGTTTCAAATTTTAGTTGAATTATTTTTATTCAATCATATAATAAAAAGAAAAATCTATAGAATTATCTTTATCTATTGCTTCATGATTGAGCTATATCTTCATCTTTGAACTAAGTATATAAGGCAGGGCTGTCCAAACTGCATGCGGCCTTAGCATTGCAATGAGTGTGGTCCAAAATAAAATCATAAACTTCTTTAAAACATTGAGATTTATATGTAGAGAATATATTTATTCCCTTTTTCGAAATATGAATGTACATTTGTACAATATGGCAACCTTTTTTCAAGAATAAAATTCACTAAAAGCTCAACTATATAAGATAAAAAAAAATACTGAAGTTTCGAATATTTAAAAATTCTTCTTCTTCTAATATTTTCATTTTCTATGATATTTATTATTTCAGCAATTTATATGCTACGACACCAACCAAGTCTATAAATATCATTCTAGTACAGGAGGAATTGGGATTTTCTAGAACAATCACAATTAATTGATAATTTATTTCCTGGTTTTTAAGGAATTTGGTGTTGGTACTTAGTGAAACATTTTTTAAAATTATTGGATAAAAATACTTGGTAGGTTTCACATTAATTTATTTCCTGAACTAAAACTTCTCAGTACTTGTCTTTTTGATCTTTGCATGTTCTTACATGTCAAAAGAAAATGGATAGTAAGGGATTATTATATCCATGATCCTTTTAAAAAATAAATTATCATTCCTCATATCCTTCTTTAATCCCATTCGATTTAAAACAGGGCTATCCAACCCGTGGCCCAATATAAAGTCATAAAATTTCTTAAAACATTGAGATTTATATGTATAGATACTGGAAGACATACAACAATTTGGCCTGATAATTTTTTTCTTTAAAATAAGAAATCTGAAATTCTACTGTGAAGTTTTCGAAAAATAAAAGTGCTAATTTTAAATTTTGAATCTGAAACTAGATTTCAAGTTTTCCGAAAAAATAATCATCATTTTAGTATATTTTCGACTCCACTTTCATTAGAAATAAATTTTCTACTTTCTGATTGAATGTTCTAGAACAACAATTAAATACCGACCTGAAAGAAATATTGAATATTGTCTCTTTATTATAATTTTATATTAATTATCTATCCAGGAAAAATTATAAACAAAAACTATATATAGTATCACTTTCTGTAAGTATGTAGGTATGTATTTACATATACCTGAAGCTATTTTCAGTATAAAATTTACGAAAAGTAAAACTGGAAGCTCACAATGAGGTATGAGCTAAAAAATAATAAAGTTTTTATTTCTACATTATTAACTATCTTTTTTGAAAAACAAATATCAATAGAATTATAATATTTTATTCACGGCCCGAAACATTTGTTTTTTCTTCAAATGTGGCCCTTGTAACCTAAAAGGTTGAACACCCCTGATATAAGAGACACTCCGAGCGGGTGGTCCTGGCGGGCAGCGTATAGGGATAGTATTATTAGGTATCGAAAATTGATTACCTCTAAAAAAAAACTATAAAATGTTTTTAAATTATAAAAAATAAACAAGGAAAGATGAAAAAAATCAACAAATGTTCGCAATTAATGTAGCTCATTTTGTTCATTTTCGCCCCTCACTCATTTTGTTTAATAAAAAGGCGAATTCCAAAAAAATCTGAAATTACTTTTAGATAATTTTATGTAGAATTTTATTTAGCAAAATTAAGTAGAAGCTTAACATTAGAAAGCTATCCTCCATATCTCGGCTCCATAATTAAAATTTGATAATTCTTTTGTAAACAGGGTTTTTTTCATTTTTGATTTTGTATATAAAAAAATAACAAAACACTCTGTTCGAAATGGTTGGTCTGTGGAGAATATGAAAGAGACGAATCCAGCTACACTGGAGGAAAAACGACTTGGGATGACCAACAAGTGGCACTCTGGCTTTGGTTTTGTCTAAGGAAGAGCAAACAAGTTGTAGGTACCGCTGTCCGGAGGTCGTGGGCTTGATCGGGATTGCAAACTGCATTATACCTGCCAGGCGTTAAATGAATTGCCTCAGTGACAGTATCCAGTGAAGTTTTTATTATTATTATTATTTTGTTTAACGGCTACTATGGTCACTTGCGCCATCACGTAGATAAAAATATTCTCCTTGATACTTTTCGACCCCCGAAACCCCATCGAGGCAACCTAGAACCGTCTTCGCCGGGGCACAGCCAGGAAAGAATAGATGCATCCTGACCGATACCATTGTGCCGGGATCCAAGCCCGCGCTGAAAGGCCTCTAGGGACGGAAAATGCTAGTAGGTTACTATCTCGATATGCCAATATGGTATATAACAAGAAGAAGACCATTGTTTATGGAGTTGTGAATCGAGAGTACCATATAAGACAAAATCCGAATAAAGATAGTATCAGAGATAATGAAGTAGAAGGAATACTAATAACTAAACTTTCACAGCCGAAATAAATTAGGCATACCAAAATAAACTATATAACAATAAATAAATATCGAGGTGAATAAACTAAATATCACAGATAATTTGCCTTAAACTACCATAAATATCACAGATAATAATAAATTAGGTATACTAAAATAAACTATATAATAATGATAACAAAAAATAAATAATGTGGTGAATAAATAAAATATAACTGAATCGTCGGAAGATGATTCTGGCTTGATTAGGAGAGCGAGGATTTGATGCGGGAGACAAACCAGCTGGACTGAAACGACTGGTTTGTTAAGCGAAGGGTAGTTGAGGAAGATTATAGAAGACGTGTAATAAAATTGAATAATATGCAAAAAAAATGTTATATTTTCACAACATCAAAATAAGAAAAGAAGTGAATGTAACTTAAACAAAAGAAAACACAATGCTGGTTCGCAAATTAGAGAAATGAACAAATCAAGAGAATAATAAAAAAAAGAGAACAAGAAAGAGGGGTTGCTAATGTCAATTAAGCACCGCATGGTTAAGTTAGCGAAAAAAGTGAACGACTTCAGTCCGAGTACGAACGGATGTTGAGTGAGTAGCTCGAACCCAGCCAGGACTGGCGACTTAGCAGCCCTCTGGCGGCAAACAGCGAACCAGAGGCAAACATCCGCAGAAGGCGTCGCGACGTCAACTTAGGGGGCTGTAGCGACCGAACAATCACAGAAAATTTAACTTTTTTTTCTACCCCCTTGGCCTCGGGAACTAAATGCACATTTAGCCAAATTTAACTTTCACAGACAAAAAATTAGGAATACCAAAATAAACTATATAACAATAAATAAATATCGAGGTGAATAAACTATATCACAGATAATAATAAATTAGGTATACTAAAATAAACTATATAACAATAACAACAAAAAATAAATAATGGGGTGAATAAATAAAATATCACAGATAATTTAACTTTCTTTTTTTCTTCTTTTCTACCCCCTTGGACTCGGGAACTTAATGCTCATTTAGCAAAATTTAACTTTCACAGCCAAAATAAATTAGATCTAATAAAATAAAACTATATAACAATAATAACAAATAAATAAATAGCGAGTAGAATAAACTATATATAAATCTAAAACAATAATGAAGCTATAGAGGAGCTTCTAATAAATATTTAATAAAAAATAAATAAAATTTATATATTATTAAATTAATTTAAAAAAATGTATTTGACTCAAGAACTCGAACAGTTTGTCTAAATATTCTGGCTAGTCAATAGGTTTCCAATTGATATATTTTCTATTTTAGAATTGATCCTTTCTGCACCATACCGAGGACAATCAATCAAAATATGATCAACTGTCACTTAAGTATAGCAGGTTCCACATCATGGGGGATCTTCTCTCAGAATCAAATGACCATGGGAAAAAAAGCAATGCACTATTCTTAATCGTGTTATAATAGTTTGCATTCGTCTAGTCAGATTATATATTTGAAAAATATTAATAAAAGGTTTTACTCGCTAAAGTAATCTATTTTCTTCTCCCATTCATTGCTCTATAATTTCTTAATTTTGATCTTAAAAAATCTTTGAGAATCTTCTAGGAATGTATGAGAGAAATCTATAGAGGGCTTGTTTGCACTCCAGTGAAGTTGAAACAATTTTATATTACATTTTATGTTATTTTTTGTTGTATTGTTAATGTGACCAGTCTCACTGATTAAACTCAAATTCTGGCTCTCAACATATATAATTATATTCTCAAAGAATTGTATATGAAGATATGAATATATTTATTTGATATTTTGGTCAATTAATTTTTATTTCTGTTTAGAAAAATCTAATTAGTTTATTCATCTACTCACTAGTTTATGAATGTATTTATATATTTTTCTTTATCTAAAGTTTTATTTTATGTCCTTTTTCAAATATCTTGCCGATCTCATACAAAAAAATATAAAATTTGCGATTTTTCTTGATGTTGGGAGAAACCCTCTTTAAGAAAATTCACTAACTTTCTACGGTGATTATAAGTGCCTCATTTTGCCAAAGTACTGCTTCAATAACTCATGTGTATCTTATGCCCCTTTTTCAAACATCTCCCCATAAATTGGCCCCCTAGAAAAAAATATGAAATTCCTGATTTTTATTGATATTAGAAGAGAAGCTTCTTTAAGAAACTTAAATATCAACTTTCTACGCTGAATAAAAGTGTTTCATTTAGCCAAGCTTTTTAGAAAACCCTCCATAACTTTGCCCTATAGAAAATTATATATTATTATTATAGTACTTAGTGTTTAGAATTGCTTGAAAGGATGATTTCTAACATGATTTATTTGGTCTCTCTCCTGATTATCTGGATTCATATACCCACGACCCAAAAATAAGAATAATTATAATATAAATTTTATTTTTTAAAGTCTAAGTAATCATCCTTTCTACTTTTTTCATAATTATTTTTTTATTTTATTTTAATTATTCACTGCTTTCAATAAAGAAAGAAGAAAAAACTTCAATATCATAAATAGAGTTGTATATATAAGAAAACCTTGTCCTAATTAGTTTTATAATTGGACTCACCTGTCTAGCCGAGCATGAATTTAGAGAAATGTATTTATCAAATAAAACCCACTATTGAGAAAGTAGCACTTAATGAATCGTTTCTCTTTGATCCTACGCTGTTTTTTATTCTTTATTTTTATGTCACATTATTCGATTGATTCTTTTCTGCAGTGAAATCAAATTAAACTCAATTCACAATACTACATACATTCTATGATTCTTTGTATAATTTAAGGAAATATAAAAAGTGAGAAACTTGAAACTTAATTAACTTAAAGGCTGGTCTATAAGAATGGCGTCGATATTTTAAAAAACATTTAATAAAAATATATATACATATATTTATAAAAGTGACAAAAACATTTTCTAACAAATAAAAACAGGAAACTATGGGCTGATCCCGTCCGATAATAAGAAAACGAAATAAGAAATAAATTAATTAACTTTCAGCTTAGATGTCAATTACACCTGTTGTAGTTTCCCGTTCAGCAGAATATTTAAATATATATTTATATCTTAGTCTTTATGAAAGTCATAAATTACATTCAAATAAAATTAGAAATTAAAAGTTAATTAATCATAACTAATAATGTTCTCTTTATCTTAACATTATGATAATATTTTTTGCAAGTAAGACGCGATAACTATATATTTAGTTTGTTAGACATCTTTTCGAATTTAAGCAAGAGCCTAGTCAGCACACAATCTATGAAAGACTAACATTTTTGGTGCGATGTCTTTCTTATAGGCCGTGGGGTTAGCGTAAAAATATTTAACTTCCGGCAACCAGTATGAAATTTTGTACAGTACTTATACAAGGACAGGATATGATCCGAATCCTCAAAAGTGTTATTTAAAATGCTGGATATCTATTAATCTAAGAGTTTTGGTCCAAGTAAACTTCAAGTCAACAAAATCTCCTAGAGAATGAGACAGAAATCCGGTTTCTAGGATGAGTGGTTTTCATTTTATGAAGAAAAAACTGCGATTATTTGCAAAAAATTCTAGTTTTTCAACATTTCAACTTCATTGCGGCACGGGTTACCATTATCCAATTAAGATGAAGCTTTGTTTAAATTGTAGAAAATTTAATATATTTTAAAAATGTATAGAGTGATCTTTTTCGAAAACGTTCTCCTTCATGGTCAAAATGGGAATAAATCGAAAAAAGTGCAAGTTTTTGGGATATTTAAAAGTGATCCGGGGAGGGGGGGCTGTTTTTTTCCCATAAAAATCGAACTACTAGACCAATTTTCTATTTTTTTATAATCGACGCGAAATTTTGTCCTCTTTAATTTAATATAGGACGGTTATTTACAAAATATGGACCGTTTTCGAGTTATACGCAGAGGTCATTTTGATGACGTCATCACAGGAGATCAAAAGGTCAGATCGATCGTCTCCAGGTGGTTTATTGTTCTTTGATATGTGTATTGTACAAAATTTCATACTGGTTGCCGGAAGTGAAATATTTTGGTGTTTTTTGTCGCTAACGCCACATACTATTACCAAAATAAAAGAACGTACGAAAGACATCCTTAAACGTATTTCAATGTTGTACGTGTTTTCGATGTAACCCAAAGTACGTTCTTTGGATTTTCACTCAAAGGCTTCCTTCTTCCTTTTGGACATAGATCAAAAGACATTTTATGAAGGAAAAACTGCGATTATTTGCAAAAAATTCCAGTTTTTCAACATTTCAACTTCATTGCGGCACGGGTTACCATTATCCAATTAAGATGAAGCTTTGTTTAAATTGTAGAAAATTTAATATATTTTAAAAATGTATAGAGTGATCTTTTTCGAAAACGTGCTCCTTCATGGTCAAAATGGGAATAAATCGAAAAAAGTGGGTGAATCGTAGTTCAACTCTTAATTGCTATCTCTCTGACACCGGTCACATGATCTAACAACAATTCACGATTGCCCAAAATATAAGGATTCCCAACAAAAGATAAAGGATATTTTTAAACAAGAGGAGACAAACATTAATGAAAATTTAATTGAGATACTAAAAAAGAATAAAATTCAATTGAATTACGCGCTATTTATCTTTGCGGAAGAAAATAATATAAAAATCTAAGTTGGCTGCATTGTAGATAAATAAATAGCAAAACTCGTGGCTAAATTCCCGAAAGGGTGGAGGCCAATCAAAACCTACTACTACTACAACTACTACCACATGATCTAACAATATTAATTAATATTTTATTCTTTTCTCATTATTTAATAAATCAGTTGTTATTAAACAAATCTCTAATTACAGGCCTATCTCGATCACCTCTGTTCTTTCCAAATTAATGGAATTAGTCATAAACCAACACGTCCTTCATCACTTAGAAAACAATAAATTAATTCACGATAGGCAATATGGATTCAGACAAAATCGTTCCACAGGCGACATCTTAACCTATGTCACCCACACCTTGAACAATACTCTAGAGGCCGGAAAAGAAACCCTCGCTGTAGCCCTTGATATCTCCAAAGCTTTTGACCAGGTTTGGCACAAAAATCTTCTTGCCAAACTGCCAGCCTTTGGATTCACACCAACACTTCGCAAATGGATAGAAAGCTTTCTGACAAACCGAAGTATAAAAGTTGTGGTGGATGGAACATCATCTGAATCGTTCTCCACAAACTCTGGTGTTCCCCAAGGCTCTGTAATCTCCTCCACACTCTTCCTTATTTATATAAACGACCTTATTGATCAAACGGCAAACCCCACTCATTGTTACGCCGACGATAGCACTCTACACGGCAAACCCTCTCCAGAATAATCGAATCAATATTGCCTCCTCAATTACTCTCGACCTAGACAAACTGAATAAATGGGGCTCTCAAAATTTAGTTAACTTTAATTCAAATAAGACTCAATGTTGTCTAATTTCTAGGCGCAAAAATAGAGATTTCCCTGATATTCACTTCGATTCGAATACCCTGAAAATGTGTGACAGCCTATCCATGTTGGGCGTCTCTGTCGCATCTGACCTGTCTTGGAATGAACACATCTCCTCTGTGGCGAAATCTGCAGCAAGGAAGATTGGCTTCTTATTCAGGTCCAAGCGATTTTACAAACCCCCACAACTTCTCACCATCTACAAGGCCCAAATCCGCCCCTGTCTCGAATACGGCTCTCATCTGTGGAGGGGAGCCTCAAAATATTCTCTTGCTACCCTTGATGCAATTCAGAAGCGAGCCGTCAGGCTAATTGACGATTCTACCCTCACCGACTCCCTCGACTCGCTGGCTCATCGAAGAGATGTCTCTACCCTTTCCCTTTTCTATAGATACTATCACGGCAGGTGCTCAAAAAAAGAAACAAGCAACATTGAAATGATTCACGTTGAACCTTTCCACACATATTACTTGAGTTAATCTCATCCCTGATTGCTGGAGACCAGTTTACAAGTTTTCAAGTGATTTAGTTAATTAATTGAGTTCACTGCCTACAAAGATTTCGCCTAGGAATTTCGTTCAAGCGGTCAATCATCGGATTGAACACAAACCGTTACCATTTTGAAGAGCCATTTAATTGCTATTATCTCTTCCCAAGATTAATCCCAGCCAGCAGCGACTGACCATCCAGGGACTTAAAGGTTCACAGTTTTTCTTTTCCTAACAAATCAATTCGTTTCGAACTATTCTCACCCACGGTAATTCTATTAACAAGAGTAAAATCTCCCTTAACGTTAAACAGCTCATCTTATTTAAAAGACACATTTCATCACATTAAACTAACAATCCATACAACAACTTATCCAAAGCTAATCTTATTGACTCTCTTTTAAATAAGAACTCTTTTGTTTTCTAAACCATGGACCAGATCTATTAATAAGAATATTTATTATTTATTTTTAGATAACATTGTAACAAACCGATAATTAGTGATTATTAATTGAGATAATTAATAAGCACACATACAAACTCACACAGACCAATTAAGATAATTGCTAGTTAATTGTTTCCTATTATTCATACTATTATTTGATTATAATTAATTATCTTTCCATAAAGAGTATTATTTGTAATATTATTTTTCAAAACAAAAACAAAACAAAAGATTCAAATCTATTTGAAAGAATCTATTTCATAAACAATCTTATTATTTTTTGTAACTATTTAATCGAATTCAATTATAACAAAACATTAACTTGTACATATTTGTTGACTGAAACAACATCTGATTATTTGCCAATAAAATAATTAAACTTGTTATATTACAACCTGAATATTTGGATTTATCATTTCTTGTCCAACTTGTTTATTTGTTATACTAGATGAGGGAGGAGGTATCAGCCAAAGATGGAATCACTGGGTTCAATAAAACACCTTTAATGAGACGTTTCGGCCTAAATTTTATTTGGCCATCTTCAGTCAATTAGGCTAAAAATTTTTTTTTTTTTTACAAATGGATGTTATAATTGATATATTTTTTATAAAAAATTATAAGTTGACCAAGTTGGCTATTTAGACTTACAGTTATACACAAAATGCGGTACACATATGTGATCGAACCAAGCCTTGTCAAAAATAAAAATTTCTTTTAGCTTCATGCGAATTTTTAACGTGCCTGGACCCAAAAGTTTCAGAATGAAAGTAATGAGTTTCTTTTCTATATATTACATTATAATTAGATATTTGACCCTTATGTGAGGTCATCATATATCCCATCATTATTTATTTACAAACAGAAAATTTTAGGTTAAAAATAAAATAAAATGAGAGAGTCTTCTGTTTTTTAAATAAAATAATTTTTAATTATTTCTAGAGACTATAGTTTCGAAGGCATAGCCTTCATCATCAGTCTATCACAAATATTTCAAATTAGTTACAAATTAAGATTTATACATAGAAAATTTGAAAAATATATATATATATATTTTTCAAATTTTCTATGTATAAATCTTAATTTGTAACTAATTTGAAATATTTGTGATAGACTGATGATGAAGGCTATGCCTTCGAAACTATAGTCTCTAGAAATAATTAAAAATTATTTTATTTAAAAAACAGAAGACTCTCTCATTTTATTTTATTTTTAACCTAAAATAAAAACAATTCTGTTACCATCGACAGTGAAATCTTTTATTCAACTAATAAGAAACAGAAAATTGTTTATTTGTTAACATTTCAGCACCTTTTTTGTGAATAAGACCTTCTGCTTTAGATCACACAAACTTAACTTTATTTATAACTAACTAACTTTTCAATCGTACATACAGTAAAAGTTTGTATCTGGTTGACCGACTGTGAGAGGGAGTCACAACTGGCGAATTAATTTTTGTTACAGTATTTTAAATTTTGTAGATTTTTCAAGCACTATTGCAGTTGGCCTTTCCACACGACTAATAACTCAGGAGACTTGATAAGTTCACCAATTTTTAGCGAAATCGTTACAGCCGTTTTTGAGAAACCGATTATATATATATATAAAAAGAATAGGGACATTCATGATTTTCAAATATTTTTTATAATATTCTTTAAGCTGCCTATATACACCGAAAAATATTTAAAAATTAATTTGATGGCCCCAAAGGTATAAAAAAAGTTATTTAAAATGATAGTTTCAAATAACGCGCTCAAACGAGGGAAATTGGGCCTCCTGCCCCGTGACGTCAATGGCTGCTATTGAATATATTCAGTGTATTCAGTGAGCTTACATGTTTATAATGGATAATCCAGTGCCAAGTAAAATCAGTTATAAATATTGTTTGGTACAATCAAAACTCCAGGGAAAATATTTATTACCATCCCTAAACAGTTAAAAAGAAAAAAATTATGGTTAAAATCTATGAGACGTAATCCTGATGATATTTCTCTAGAAACACATGGTTATGTTTAAGAAGATCATTTTAATGTACCTACGTGTATTTATCGTAAATGACTATTTGATTATTTTTATTTAATTTTTATATTTCTCTATTAATATTTATTTACAGTTAGAAGAAGATATGGTTAATTATTTAAAATGGAAACTGATGGGCGGTTATATTTATTTGAAAGAAAATATTGTTCCTCAGATTTTTAAGTGTCAAGAAGATAGAAAAAGATCTATTCCCTCAACAGGAAGAGAAACTTATAGAAAGCGAGAAATAGGTGATTTATTACAAGAGTATGGAACAGAAGAAGAAGTTAGAAATGTTGATGAGTCTCAAGAAGATATTCCGGAATGTAATGAGGAATTACATGAAATTCCTGTATTAGTAGAATATTTTTTTGTAGGGCCGTACCTTAAAGAATAATTAAATTTAGCGTTATTAAACCACTGGCACTGTATATTATAATTACAAGTAGTTTTATGTTATGTTATGTTAGTGTTTTTCTTCGTCATATGCTCCAGGAGGAGCGCTTGATGAAAGTCATGATTTAAAAAATAAAACAATAAATAAACAAATAAATAGAATAAAATATACAAATAAATAAAACAAACATACAAATAAAACAAATATACAAAGTAATCCTGCCGAGTATATGTCAGAAATCAAGTCCAGGCATGATCGTCGTCTAAAAACTCGCCAATCCGATGGTATGCCTTTTTTAGTAGTGTGCGCTTAATGTGGGATTTAAATATATTTAGAGCTAGACTAGCAATATCCCCCGGAATTTTATTGTAAAAGCGCACACCTTGACCCATGAATGAAGCGTTTACCTTTTGTAAACGAAACCTTGGGATGGCGAGTTTATTCTTGAATCTAGTATTGAATTCATGCCTGTCACTATTCTTTGCGAACTCAGTAATATTCTTCTGCACATATACCAAGCATTCGTAAATGTATTGGGATGCCACCGTCAGAATATTTATCTCCTTAAATTTTTCCCTAAGGAATATTTGTGGATCCAAATTATATACCTATAGCTCTAATGGCTCTCTTTTGAATAATAAATATCGTGTCGATATCAGTTGCCTGTCCCCAAATTAAAATACCACAGGACATCACACTGTTGAAGTAGCTATGGTATACTAAGCGAGCCGTATCGACATTTGTCAGTTGCCTAATTTTTTTCAGGTGTATGCCATAGGAATAACAAAATTAATACAAAAGCATGGAACGAGCGCCACCTAACAAAATGGGAGCTAAATTTTAAATTTACATATTGTTATAAATGAAAAATATTATTGTATTTAGAAATTATATTTTAAATTTTAACTATCTCCCCGGAATATGTGTTTTCGGATCAGTCAGAGCGGAATGTGTGAGCGAGATTGGAGCCAATGACGTCATATGAACTTCGGCTAAAGTCGGCAATTTTCGGGTAGTGGTTGGCTCTTGTTAAAATTTTTAATTTTTAAAAATTAATTTCTCATTAAAATGGTACCAAAAATCTAGTTTAGTTATTACGATACGAAACAAATAATATTATTATACATAAAAAAAATTATTTTAATAATATAAAAATTTCATGAATGTCCCCTATTGCTCGTTTAATATAATAATATATAAAGTGGTAGGTTAGGCAATGCAACTTGGCCCAGGCTTATGTCGGGAGTAACTATGACTCTCTTAGGGACCTGGGGCTTTGCGCTGGGGCTACGTCGTCGTTCTCCTGGATGAGCTACCCTGGCCCACTTAACAACGGCACATTTAAAGACCTTTGTCGTCTTCGGTCTGGTTCTCTGCCCTCCGCTGTGCGCACTAGTCGCGGTAGGCGTGAGGGTGGGGTCCCGCGGTGCCGGGCAGGGTGCTCGAAAACGGAGACGACGGCCCATATCATCCAGTCCTGCGATCGGACAAACGATAGTAGGGTCAAGCGTCATGACGCGGTTGTTCGGTGTCTGGCAGACGAGTTGAAAAAAAATCGCCCAGGGTGGAGCTGGAGTATTTATACTCCAGCACTGCCGGCAATCGTAAGCCAGACATCGTGATGGCCGGGCCAGAACACCGGGTAACAGTGGTTGATGTGCAGGTGGTCTCCGCGCTCGCTGGGCTGGACGTTGCCAATCAGAACAAAATAAACTACTATAATGGCAACGCTAGCTTAGTCGGGAATATCGCGGCGAGGTTTGGAGTGGCGGTTGGCTGTGTCAAAGTCATAGCCGCCACAATATCTTGGAAAGGGGTGTGGTGTCCTCGCTCGTATCGTGACCTCCTCGCCCTGGGTCTCCCCAAATATACACTGAACAAAATGACACTCAGGGCGATGCTTGGGTCACTTTTTAATTTTTCTACCTATATGAGAAGGACCTACCGGATTGTACTTTTTTTAAATTACTTATTTTACCAAAATTAAAAAAAAAATCTTTAAAATTTATTCATTTGATCGGTAATATAGCTCATTTAAACTTGTTTAAGTAAGAATGGTTAGGCTTCTCGCTGTGAAATGATAAAAATTTGGGAGGAAATTTTATAAGTAGGTAACCATAGCAACTGCGTTGTTTTTTTATCCGTTACCTTTGCTGAAGACATGGAGGTATCGAGTTAAAATCAAAAATAGTGATTGATTCTGATCTAATACTTGAGGAATAAACATTCTATATTGGATTTTTGACGTTTCGGTTTTTATTGGTAACAATTGCTGAAGACATGGAGGTATCGAGTTAAAATCAAAAATAGTGATTGATTCTGATCTAATACTTGAGGAATAAGCATTCTATATTGGATTTTTCACGTTTCGGTTTTTATTGGTAACCATTGCTGAAGACATGGAGGTATAGAGTTAAAATCAAAAATACTGATTGATTCTGATCTAATACTTGAGGAATAACCATTCTATATTGGATTTGTGACGTTTCGGTTTTTATTGGTAACCATTGCTGAAGACATGGAGGAATCGAGTTAAAATCAAAAATAGTGATCGATTCTCATCTAATACTTGAGGAATAACAATTCTACATTAGGTTTTTGACGTTTTGATTATTATTGGTAACCATTCCTGAAGACATGGAGGAAACGGTTTAAAATCAAAAATAAGGACCGATTCTTATCTAATACTAGAGGAATAACCTTATTGCATTCCATTTTTGATGTTTTGAATATTAATGGCAAACTCTATTGATAACGTGGAAGAATCGACTTAAAATCAAAAAGACTAAATTCTTTTTTGGTAAACAACTTACAATGTATCCTACATTGTAGGCAAAATAAATTTAAAAGAAGCACAATTCATGAAAGGAGTTATTTTTTTGGAGTTTAAATTCAAAAAAAAGGGAGTCTAATTTAATCAATGTTAATCCATAAAACAGAGAAAAATATATTATTAATAAAATTTAATTTTTTTATTTAAATTCACAATATAATGTATATTTTAAGAAATGTTTCGAGAAATAACAATTGGAAGAGATTAAGATCTAGAGCAGAGTCGGTCAATGAGCGTATGAAGGAGCATAAGGGAATTCTTAGAACAAAATCTCCAGACAAGCAAAACAAAAGAATAAAATTCGATTCACCAATCAGGATGTCGGATCCGAGCACATGATCTCAAATGGACAGCACGGAGGGAAAAGAAGGGAGAAATCTTGTAAAAAAGAGAGAGAGCTCACATCACTATGATATCTTTACTATTCACTGCTATACTATGATAAACATTATAAACATACAATACTATACATTACCATTCTGATATATACTACTCACTATATATACATTAATATATTATATTGTTAGTATATTACACGCTCTATCACGCTCTCTCTACCTATAAGTCACCAGCCCATTCATTATACCATATGCCGAGGAGATTGCCATTGGTATAATCTGCACGTTGTGAACCGCCAGCGGAAATCGGAGACTCCAGCGATCCCTCTAATATCTTTAAGAAGAAACTGCAAGTGCTGGTCTGGCGTCTTTATCTTGAAGACTGATTGGAAGTACAGCGGGACACCTACGTGGCCACTTCCTGCTTTGTCTCCATTACCGTAAGACTAGCAAGACCTTTTATCCGCCTCTGATTGGATTCACGACCATTGTACCAATATTTGCTTACAATCTCAATACCTGAGCAAGTCTAATAATCTTGAAACATTTCTAAGTTGATCCATTTCATTTTTTTATATATATATTAATTTTCTTCTTGCTCATATAAATAAATTGTCATATATTTAATCTCTGGTTCTATCATTCTTTCGAGTACAACCTTAAAGAAAAATTTAATTCCTCTCCTTACCCACCCTTCCCAAAATCCCTTCAACCCCTCTAGTATTTCAATTATTAATAACTTTTAAGGAGTTCGGTGTTGGTTCTAGGTGAAACATTTTAATATAATAATAAAACTAAGATACGAGGTAGGTTTCACAAAAAACGGATTGTTTGGGACTAAGAACCACTGGGTTTCCAATAAACCCTTGTTTATATTTTTTCACCTTATGTACCTCGGCGGCCTGAAATTCCGGGGTACCTTTATGGGGAATAATTCCAATACCTCCGCAAAGAGGTAAGTCCATCCGAATTAGTGACAAGCTGAGCTAATGTCATACCATTGTTTGGGACTGAGAACCACTGGGTTTCCAAACGGAATATTTGGGACTGAGAACCACTGGGTTTCCAATAAACCCTTGTTTATAATACCCCATATACGCTAAAACCACTCTAATATATACATAAATATATATAATTAATTAATTTTTGTATAATATTTTGTATAATATTTCTTACAATTAAAATTATTTTCAAACCTATTAAATGGCGGAGGTGCTGGGATTACTCAAAAAGTATCAATAACCTATTAAATGGTGTAGATGCCTGGGATTGAAAGGCGAGCTTAGAAACGATACTCGATCTCTTTGTCTTGAATTGGTAAATTCAAAAATATTTTCATTTTACCCCTTCATTCCCATCCCCCACTCGAAAAGAACGATAGAACAATTCTTTCAATTGATTAATAACTTTTTTTACAATTTTTATTCCTTGAGATTTTCAATACTGATTGGATTGTGTTCTTTTTCTATTTCAAACTTTTGCAAAATGGCGAATGGACAACCAACGGCCGCCGAAAAACGTTCCTCATTTATCGCAACACAAGCTTCAACAATGGATTTGTCTGAGGGAGAAAATGATTCTGGTATGATGTTAACACCCTCGGGAAACGCAGCGTCTAGCACCCCCACGCAACCAACGGAAGTCGCGGAGGATGCGGTACTCACTGGCCTTCTCAGTACACAGCAGTTTGGTGACGCAATAGACGTAAGTAATCCACTACCTCCAACACAGCCCGCCCAACAAACCCCATTTGATATGCAGATCTTAATGCAGATGCTGGAAGATGTTAATAGTAAAATGGATGTAACGATGAATAAGAGGAACCAAGAGAACTATAGTAAAATGAACAAAAATATTAAGTCAATAGAGGCAAAAATTGATAATAGGATGGAACAAATGGAAGTAAAAAATAGTAAAATAAACGAAAACATTAATGCATTGAGGAGGGAAAATAAAGAGAGTATTAGTCTATTGGAAAGAAGGATCGATGATTCTATTGGAGAAATTCATAGTAAAATCGATTTTTCTAACCAGGAGGCTAATGCTAGAATGCATGAATTCGAGGATTCTATTGCTAGAATAGAAAGATCAAATAATGAATATAGGCAGGAAATTGGTAATTCAATAAAGGAGATTAATGATAGGGCAAACACGTCTAATAAAACCCTTAATGACAAATTAGCAATTTTTAATAAAGAAACTAATAATAGAATAGAAGGATCGAGGATTCTATTACAAACATAGAAGTAAAAATGGGGCAGGCAGCTACAACATGTGATAAACAATTAATAGAAGAGATAGTAAAATCACATTACTAAAGGAAAAATTAGTACCATTAAAAATCAGGGACGAATTTCAGGCAAGGTGGGCCAACAGAGTTAAATATAACGGCACCCTTGATATCAATACACCCAACCCCAAACAGCTAGTTGAGGAATTTAGTAACTTCATGGCAGAGTATGAAGTTGCGAAGGGAACAGAAAGAAACATCTTCACACTCTGTTTAGAAGGACCCGCAGTGGAATGGGTTGGACAACTGGGCCCTACTATAAATAGCAAAAACGAATTAATAAAAAGTTTTCTTAATAAATATTGGAGCGCGGAACAACAGGCCAACTTTTTAAATAAACTATATGATGAAAAATATAATTTTTTCAAGGATGGCCCCAGGGAAGAACACTTCGACAAAATATATCGGTGGGTAACTAACATCGACAATGCCGGTACCGAAGAAATGGTTTTGAATACTATAATACAACGATTCGATAATAGAACAAGGGGAATGATAATTAACACCCCACGCAGTTACAATGAATTGAGGACAATTTTAAATAGAATTGATCAAATTCCTCCCCCCAACCATACTGTTAATAATAATAGTAATAATAATAATTCATTTTATCCGCAAAGGCATAACCACAATCACAATAATCGAAATAGAACACCCTATCATCATAATAGCGGAGGGCAGACAAATAGAAACCCCAACGAGCAGAGAAGGGAAAGAAATCCATCCCAAATTAACCTATCCTATCCCCCACACTATCAACAACAACAATTCGAGCAACATCAAGCCGTACATACGGCTGCGGCCTTCACACAACAACCTCCTTCCCCTCTTCCCCCACCCAGATCACCGAATGTCGCCCCATGTACTTTCCCCCCACCGCTCCAAACAGGGTCAACTCCTAATACATTCCCTACGACACCACCGGCAGGCACCTGTCAGCTCTCTAGTGGCACCTGTTTACTAACGCCACCGCTGCAGGGAAATTCCTAAGGTTAAGTCAATCAGACGGAATTGTACTTAACCCGCTTCCCCTTCTCCGTCCCCCGACCCAACTATAATAGCTGTAATAAAGGAACAAGTGCATACTTAGGCCCGGTTGTGTGTCGCAAAGTAAATGCTTTTTACCACTAACCAAGGTAGATGGTAAATGGAGCCACTGAGATGACCAATCTGATGACAGCCACTGAATGTGCCTGTCATCTGATTGGCCATCCCAGTGGCTCCATTTACCATCTACCTTGGTTAGTGGTAAAAAGCAATTACTTTGCTACATACAACCGGGCCTAAGACCCCCCAACCATCAAAAAAATCCCTATTAATAATTGTACTTATCTAAGAGTCATAATCAGCAACCAATATACCTGGGCTTTACTCGACACGAGATCACAATATAACCTCATATCGGAAGAATTCTTCCTGGAGGCACAGCAAAATGACGCCCAAAATATAATCTCCTGTCCTATAACGACAATAAACGTCAAAGGAGTCGTCCCCACCAAAAAATGTAAGATTAATAGACAGTGTTTTCTTAAGGTAATTGTCAAAGCAAATTCTAGTTTTACCACCTTTTTAATCGTTCCAGGCCTATTAGTCGACGTTATACTGGGGTGTGAGTTGTGCGAGCAGCTCTGTATATCGATACATTTCGAAGAAAAACGATATATAGGGCTCAATAAAGAGACCGCACCACTATACACGCGGGATAACGCGATTACGGTGATAAGCGCTGTGGACGTAGAGTTGGAATTGGACAAAATAATGAAGGGTGAACAATTGTCTGTTAATCAAAAATATCAATTTGCAGGGTTAATAAGACGATATGCCGATATATTTTCCGACCAACCAGGGTTAATTAAAGGTTATACACACACAATAGAAATAAAGGAGAGCGAGCCATTCAAATGTCAAAACTAACCCGTCCCACATAGCTTCCGACATGAGGCATGTCTCCAAATTGAAGAAATGGTCCGGAACGATATAATAGAGCGAGTTTAATCAAATATATATTTTTAATTTTTATCTTTATAATCCCGCTTCAAATTAAAATTAACGTAAAATCAACCCTATAATTTAATTTAATACTACAACCCTCCCATATAAATAATTTCACAAATTTCAGTCCTTTAATTGTATTTCACCCCTATTTAAATTTAAAATTCTTATCCTTCAAATTTAATAAAATGCCCTTTGACCCTTACCCTTGAATAGTGATTATTAAAATCACAAAATCAGTCTATTGCGCCACTAAATGATGTCACTGAGTGAGTATGCATAATTGCACTAATTAAATAAAATGATTTTGAACGCATTGTTTCCTAAAATGTTTGTAAGAGATTCAAGCAAAATATTGTTCATAGCCCAACCCACAGAGGATAATGATGGCATGCCCGAGCACCGAGCATTACAAATGAGGGAAAAATCACGTTCTGGGATCATGAGTACCTAAACAGGCAATTCTGTGTTTTTGTGAAGCGATGAATGAAGAACGCGATAGGATGATACCTGGAAAATCGGTGATCACTCCTCAAGAATAGAATATATTAACGGCATTTTGAAATATATTACGTTCGAAATATATTTTTTTCCAGAAGGAATAGCGTACAATGTATCCTACATTGTAGGCAAAATAAATTTAAAAAGAAGCACAATTCATGAACGGAGTTATTTTTTTTGGAGTTTAAATTCAAAAAAAAGAGAAAGTCTAATTTAATCAATGTTAATCCATAAAACAGAGAAAAATATATTATTAATAAAATTTAATTTTTTTATTTAAATTCACAATATAATGTATATTTTAAGAAATGTTTCGAGAAATAACAATTGGAAGAGATTAAGATCTAGAGCAGAGTCGGTCAATGAGTGTATGAAGGAGCATAAGGGAATTCTTAGAACAAAATCTCCAGACAACCAGAACAAAAGAATAAAATTCGATTCACCAATCAGGATGTCGGATCCGAGCACATGATCTCAAATGGACAGCACGGAGGGAAGAGAAGGGAGAAATCTTGTAAAAAGAGAGAGAGCTCACATCACTATGATATCTTTACTATTCACTGCTATACTATGATAAACATTATAAACATACAATACTATACATTACCATTCTGATATATACTACTCACTATATATACATTAATATATTATATTGTTGTAATTGGTATTTGGCTCTTCGCACTCTGGCGACCAATATAGGAACTCACTCAAAGCCAGACACCATTAGCATTGTCAGTTCATTACAAAAAGAATAGTCATACCTGTTACAGGAACTAGACGAATGTTTTATTTATCTTTATATATATAAAAAGAATATATTATTATATTACTGATATAAAGGGACATATATTCTATTCATCTTTCAGGTGAATATCTTTGTACATACTGTATATACTGATTTTATCTTATATTAATAAATACCATCTTTCAGATATTGAAACTTGAATCGTTTTGTGTCTTACCCTCGAATCCACTAATCACGAAGTTACAAATAGAATATATCTCAAAACAGAAGGAGGAACGAAATTTTTCTACCTTTCAAGATGACGGAATACCTTTACTTACATTTTACGAAGCAAGAGGAGGGCGAGATCCATCTAACCAGGATCTCAACTGATAATCTAACTTGGTACGGGATTCCAACGGAGCTACGCAGTTTGCCTTTGCACAAAGAATTAGCCTGCCTTAAAGTCGTCAACAACTGCACAGTATCAATTACTCAGGTTAGAGGATTCCGAAACATAAAAGTGGTCTTCACCGAAAACTTGAAATCTTTTTATCAAGATGAATTGGGAAATTTCGCTATCAATGACTTTTATTTGCAAGAATATTTACAGGTAAATACACCTACTAATATACCATTAAATGAATCAAATAATGAATTATTGACAAAAATTAGTCAACTGGAAGAGAAAATCCAAAATATGAATAAGTTTAATTCAGAGAACATAGAAAAAAAATTTCATTGAATAAATTCGACGGCAGCCAAGAAGCTACCGCTTGGATTACAAGTTTTGAAACTGAATGTAAGAGATTGAACATAGAGGAACAATCAAAAATGATAGAAATATTAAAGTTATTCTTGTCAGAAAAAACATCTACTTGGTATAACCTAAATTTTAACAAATTGCCATTAAATAATTGGGAAACTTGAAAAAAAAAAACTAAAAAAAAAAACTATTTGTATATATTTTTTTTTACGGGGATGATGGGGGATGTAATTGGTATTTGGCTCTTCGCACTCTGGCGACCAATATAGGAACTCACTCAGAGCCAGACACCATTAGCATTGTCAGTTCATTACAAAAAGAATAGTCATACCTGTTACAGGAACTAGACGAATGTTTTATTTGTCTTTATATATATAAAAAGAATATATTATTATATTACTGATATAAAGGGACATATATTCTATTCATCTTTCAGGTGAATATCTTTGTACATACTGTATATACTGATTTTATCTTATATTAATAAATACCATCTTTCAGATATTGAAACTTGAATCGTTTTGTGTCTTACCCACGAATCCACTAATCACGAAGTTACATTGTTAGTATATTACACGCTCTATCACGCTCTCTCTACCTATAAGTCACCAGCCCATTCATTATACCATATGCCGAGGAGATTGCCATTGGTATAATCTGCACGTCGTGAACCGCCAGCGGAAATCGGAGACTCCAGCGATCCCTCTAATATCTTTAAGAAGAAACTGCAAGTGCTGGTCTGGCGTCTTTATCTTGAAGACGGATTGGAAGTACAGCGGGACACCTACGTGGCCACTTCCTGCTTTGTCTCCATTACCGTAAGACTAGCAAGACCTTTTATCCGCCTCTGATTGGATTCACGACCATTGTACCAATATTTGCTTACAATCTCAATACCTGAGCAAGTCTAATAATCTTGAAACATTTCTAAGTTGATCCATTTCATTTTTTTATATATATATATTAATTTTCTTCTTGCTCATATAAATAAATTGTCATATATTTAATCTCTGGTTCTATCATTCTTTCGAGTACAACCTTAAAGAAAAATTTAATTCCTCTCCCTTACCTACCCTTCCCAAAATCCCTTCAACCCCTCTAGTATTTCAATTATTATTTTATTTTTTATTTTCTTATTTTTTAATATTTTTTTCATATTTTTTTTATTTGATAATATCTATATATAAATTTAAAATCAGTGAATTCACAATAGCCAATTTAAGACAAAGAGAGTTACACTGAGTTACACCACCGCGAAGCAGATCCATTATAGAGTAAAACAAAGTAAGTATTGCTTACAATTTCTTACAATTAAAATTATTTTCAAACCTATTAATTATAATTAAGGGCTCGAGCACTCGGCTTGCATGCACTGGATGGGTTTCAGAGCGAATTGCTCCTTGCTGTGGAGTGAAGCAAGGAGACCCACTTTCTCCAATATTGTTTAACTTAATCATTGATAGATTACTCCGAAAACTTCCATCACAAATCGGAGTAAATGTCTGCGGGCATTCAATGAATGCATTAGCTTTCGCCGACGATCTCTTGTTGTTTGCGACGACACCTGCAGGGCTACAGGTCGCCTTAGATGCGGTCCACAGTTACCTGAGCAGCTGTGGATTGAATATTAACGGCACTAAATCGTTTTCAGTGGTGATTCAGAGCGTCCCACACAAGAAAATGACTGTCGTCGATGCACAGACACGATTTCGGATCGAGGGCCGCACCTTGCCTGCACTTGCTAGGAGTGACGAGTGGAAGTACCTAGGTATACCGTTTACGCCCCAGGGCAGGGCAACGGTTGGGATAGATCGGCTCGAGGTAGGGCTCGATCGACTCTCCAAAGCACCTCTCAAACCACAACAACGTTTGTTTGGGTTGAGAGTGCTGCTGCTGCCAGGTCTTTACCACCTATTCACGCTTGGGAGCAGTAGCATTGGTCAGCTTAAGGAAGCTGACGCAAGGGTACGGAACACCGTACACAAGTGGTTGGCACTCCCCAAGGACGTCCCAAACGGCTTCATCCACGCTAGTCATAAATATTGGTGACAGCCTTGAACAAATAATTTCCGTCTGTCACCAAGAATTCCTTCTATTTGAACCATCGCATTGTGAATCGAATGTGTCCGATTCAAATCGCGCGCACTGCCATAAGTCAAATTCATATATTGAATTTTATCCTTATTTCGTGGATTTAAAACAAGATCCATATATCAAGCAACATAAATAATTCTCTACGGTAAAATTTCATCTATAAGGACTAAGAAACAACGTGATCAAATATTTAAGTCAAAATTTGATCTCATCGAGTTCCTTCCTCATGACACATCAAAGGCCATTTCATATTTTTCTTCTTCGATATCGACAGCTGACAAAGATTCACGAAGGTGATCTACAAATACAATCTCTTACGATTTATTTATTTCTCTTTCTAATCCCTGTCTATTTTCTATATTGCGACTATTCAAGTCCAATTTACTGGTCGATTATCCTTTCCTTTATATAGCAGCAAGAATCTATTCCGAGTTTGCGTGTGAGCCACGCAATACAATTTTCTTGTCTCAAACTGAGTTGTATTGACGTTCGTTTATTTTAAATAGACTCCTATAATTCAATCTTGGCTTTTCTGGTGTTGAGTGGGCCGCAGGTATGTGCGTTCCTTTATTTTAATGCCATTGAATTTTGAGTTGTAACCCGTCTGATAGCATTTTTTCTTTCTTTTGTTTCACAGCAAAGCGACCCCCTAGGTCAGCCCCTATGGCAATCCTAAATTAACCACAGGTTAAACCCTATATTACCACCCTATGGTATCATCCTATATCATCACTCTATTTTATCATAATATTGTGTTAATATATATACACTCTACCTGTGTATTCAAATCAGTATTTCATTCGAATTCCTGGATCAAGATCGAATCGAAATTCTATCTCTCCATATTGAATACGTGGATCAATCCCGTGACGTCATTCAAGTTATTGTATTTATATCATTTTAATTATTCTTTAATTGATAGAGATTTTCTTTAGGAGACGGACTGGTATAAATATGCAATTGGATGTTGATGAAAGCAGTCCACGGTGGTTGTAAAAAAATAAGACTATAGAGGTTTTATTATTTTACATTTATTTGTTAAACCGACGTTTCGGAGATTTATTCTCTCCTTCTTCAGGGTAACTATTCTTTAATAATTATCTTTGTTCAGTCGCAACCCTCTAAATTAATTCGTCGCGACGACTTGGCAAACTTGTTGCCTCTGGTTTGCAGTCCGCCACCAGAGGACGGCTAAGTCGCCCTTCCTCTCTATGCACTGGCTGCCTGGCCTGCTCAATCAGTTATCATCGTACGCTCATATCGATCAGATCGAAGTATATATCCGCATCGTTTAACGTTCCAACCATCGCATTTCATTATTTGTGAGTCCATCTCGCTCGGCTCGCCCTTATCGCTTAATCCTCCTTTTATAATCATCACCATCATATGTACAGATCATCCCCGCCAAATAGCGGATAATAAATCATTATTAATACATATGATTGTGTAAAGTGGTTTTTCATTTACCCTTAACTGGAGGGCTGTTTCAGTCCCGCTCTCCAGTCCGTATCACGCTCTCCCACCCTGGTGTACGCCCGTACATTTTGGTGCCGAAACCCGGGAAGAAAAAGTGCCCTTTCGCATTCACAAGTGTCTATTAGTGCGAAATCAAAATTCCTTTGTTCTTCTGTGAATACGTGTTCTACATACATTCAGATATTCAAATCTCTATATAAACAATCAAATTCGTTAAAAGGTTCAGATTACAAAATTCAACGAATTCTCCCGACATTACAATTCTTGCTGCAACAAATCTGCATTCATCTCCCACCATCGACCTTATATTTCCCCTCTTGCAAAAGTGGCCTCTCCTTCATTCGCTACGAGCTAAGCCACTTGCTAGAAATTAATTATAAAAATAATTTTCTTATGAAGACATAATATTTATAATAAATAAATATTGTTTCGAATACATTTTATTTACAAAGTAAATAAATAAAATATATGAATGTTTTGTCATCAAATATATAAAGAAAAGTAAATAAATAAATAAGATATATATTTATTTACAAAATGTCACGAAATTTATCACATCTGCAAGCACTGGCACCTTACCCAGGAGCACCTGTCCCGCCTACAGCCGCCGCTGCTGCCAGTCCTCTCATGAAACCTGTCTCATCGACCACCCCCTCTGCGGGTGTTTGCATGCCTATTCGAACGATTAAAAGTTTGCAAAAAAGTCTCCGTTATAGGCTCGAAGAGCTTGCTACAACTGCCGCCGATTGTCGGTACACCATCTCACATCACGGGATCAGGGACCATATGTTGAACTTTCACGAATCGAATGCAAATCGGTCCAAGTTCTGCTTTGAAAAAACACTCGTGCAGGTCGCCACGACTAATAAGAGCACTGAGAGACCTCTCGATATCGTTCCGATACAGGACGCCTTCATGAGCATTTACAACGAGCTAACAGAATTCATATCAGTTCAGAGGGGCCTCTTACACTCTGCTCCCATTTCCAAAGTTAAGCCTGATTCTCCCTCCATTCTTCCTACCCTCGCAAACACCTCCGTCGATACCACCCCTTCTGCCATTATCACAGCTCCATCCTCCGTTACAACTACTCTCCTCGCCATCAATTCTCCTGTTTCCATCCCCGACTCGGCGTCTATTGCTCATTCTTCTAATTTCGTTTCCACGCTTACCCCTGCACCTAAACCTGAAACTTCTAATGTCATTCTTTCTGCTCTCTTCGTCAATACTCCCACTCCTGCATCTTATACTACTTTCTCTACCCTCGCAAACACCTCTGTCGATACCACCCCTTCTGCCATTATTACATCTCCATCCTCCGTTACAACTACTACATCTACTCTCCTCGCCATCAATTCTCCTGTTTTCATTCCCGACTCGGCGTCTATTGCTCATTCTTCTAATTTCGTCCCCACGCTTACTCCTGCACCTAAACCTGAAACTTCTAATGTCATTCTTTCTGCTCTCTCCGTCAATACTCCCACTCATGCATCTTATACTACTTTCTCTACCCACGCAAACACCTCTGTCGATACCACCCCTTCTGCCATTATTACAGCTCCATCCTCCGCTACAACTACCACCTCTACTCTCCTCGCCATCAATTCTCCTGTTCTCATTCCCGACTCGGCCTCTACTGCTCATTCTTATAATTTCAAAGTTAAGCCCGACTCCCCCTCGATTATTCCTACCTTCGCACACACCTCCCTCGATGCCATCCCTTCTACCATTATTACAGCTCCATCTTCCACTGCCACTACTGAACTTACTGTCGCCGTCATCAATTCTCCTTTTCTCATTCCCGACTCGGCCTCTATTGCTAATTCTTCTAATTTCGACCCCACGCTTACTCCTGCACTTACACCGGAAACTACTACTGTCACTCTTTCTGCTTCTTCCGTCAATACCCCTACTCTTGCATCTCATAATACTTTCTCTACTCCTGCAATCACCTCTGGTCTTGTCATTTGTCGTCCTGTCTCTGATGCACCCTCTGCAATTATTTCTTCATCTCCTGCATTTACCCTTGTCAATACTTCTACTTCGTTCCGTCTCTCCAAACATAAAATCCCATTTCGGCGCCACTTGTCAATTGGCCGACCATCATCAAGATCACCGTCATCGATGACTTCAGTGCCGAAGTACACCCTTCGACACCCATCTCGATCCCCTCGAGTCCGCGGTCGCATATTTGGTGACTCCCGCAGCCAGCATCGGTTCTCTCGCTACCACCGCTCCAGGAGGAGACTGTCACAAGAATGGCATTTGAGATCGGCCTCGCTATCGAATCGTCCAAGACGCAACGAACTCCGCCGCTTATATCATCCAGTGGTTCGCTTACCATCTTCTCGGCCAGGTCGCACCCTCTAATTACGGCCACTGTGATGGCAGAAAAACGCGTCCGCCCGATTGGCATTTAAAATCGGCCTCAGAGCTTCGCCGATCGCATCATCTACCAGTTCGCTTGCGATACTGCCGTCACCTCCCGCAGAACGCCTCCGCAAATCATACATGCCGGCAGGGTCGTCACTATGGCATTCGCAGACCCATGCCAGGCCACCATTTGAGATTGGCCTCGCAATCTCTTCTCTCGAAACGCGTACGCTTTCGGAGATACTATCATCCGGTCTTCCGTTTGAGACCACCACTCTCTCTCGCCTTCTTGAGAATTCTCTCAATCCCGCTGCTTCACGGCGGGCGGGTGTAAACCCATCTCCTAATGCGCCTCAACCTCATTAGTCATTTCTTCCTTAAATGACCTCTTCACCTTCCAAACAGAAGATTACATAAACCATCCTTCTAAAAATCTGCCTGAGAAAATTCCTCATTTCTCCTATTTTCTCAATCCACGCTTCCGTCACTTCAAGCAAGAAGATTAACTCCTGACGTCAGCTTCATTCGCCTTCTGAGGGATGTCTCGTCTACACTGCCCCCCTTTCTGCCCGCATACGTACTGCCCCGATGTCTCCTGGATGTCTGGGCTGCAATCATCCAATCGCCAACCGGCGGTCTTTCCAAATTATGATGACCGCCGGCGGTCATGGCGGGCGGAATGTTCAGTCGCAACCCTCTAAATTAATTCGTCGCGACGACTTGGCAAACTTGTTGCCTCTGGTTTGCAGTCCGCCACCAGAGGACGGCAGTAGTCGCCCTTCCTCTCTATGCACTGGCCGCCCGGCCTGCTCTATCAGTTATCATCGTACGCTCATATCGCATGGATCGAAGTATATATCCGCATCGTTTAACGTTCCACGTGGAACCATCGCATTTCATTGTTTGTGAGTCCATCTCGCTCGGCTCGCCCTTATCGCTTAATCCTCCTTTTATAATCATCACCATCATATGTACAGATCATCCCCGCCAAATAGCGGATAATAAATCATTATTAATACATATAATTGTGTAAAGTGTTTTTCATTTACCCTTAACTGGAGGGCTGTTTCAGTCCCGCTCTCTAGTCCGTATCACGCTCTCCCACCCTGGTGTACGCCCGTACAATCTTAATTATACTATTTGTTACATCCAATTGAGATTGGAGTTATTTATGTATAATTTTACAAGGCTGTTCTATTGGCTAAATCAGAATCTCGAATCTTATGTTTTATTTGAATCTATCAGCTATTTCGATCTTACAAACCGAAACGACACCTTAAGTAGGAATTTATGCCTTCCGCTTTAAGATGTAATAAGATAGATGTATTTTATTCTGATTCCCCCTTGATTGTATTTATGTATTGGATGTCTAATATAAATATCTTTTTATTTAGATTTGAACTAGCCCAGCCTTAGAAATATATATATATATATATATATAATATTCTTGGTCTTCACCAAGCAAATATTTTCATATTTAAAATTATAATAGTTATTTATTGTTTCTTATATTTCTTTATTTATTGTTTTCAATAAAATAGAGAAATAATTTATCCATAAAATAAATTATTTATTTATCCCCCCCCCCCTTGCATCTATTTATATATAATTATATATTTAAGATAGAAAATCTATTGTGATAATGTGTTTCATGAATCGTTCATGAACACATTACTTTCCATTACTTTCAAGTCAAAGTATATCTTTAAATATTCTATGTGTTCAATAATTGCTTATGAAACTTACATAACAATTATTACTTCTATCTATTTATTATTTCATATGATAATTCATCACTGATATCAATTCAGTTTATTTATTGTAAATTTATATTATTTCAAACAATTAATTTATTTTTTATATGTATATTTTGACCAAATAGAGACATCCTCTATAAACCTACCCGTGCTGGTATTATTATTCGAACCTACCCCCTTTCTTTTCAGACATCTTGAATAAAGATCAACAATCGAACCTTTGGTAACAGTCCCCAAAGAGATTTCTCTTACTTGCGAGAGAGATCAGCACAATACAGAGATCTTAAAGCCCTATGGATAAAATAAAATAAACAGGATACTTAATCTATATACCCGGGTTGTCCGTAACAATAAAGATGGTGGCCTGTCGATTCCATCCTTCAGGACCACCATGCCGTTGCATCGCTTAAGCAGGTTGGGCAAATATATGACAGACGTCATCATCATCATTGAGTATACAGTCCTAAGACTGGTTTGATGCAACAATCCGTCTCCACTCGACTCTGTCCCCCGCCAGCTGTTTAACCTCTCTAAATGTCTGGCATCCCATATCCCCAATTATTTGGTTGAAATATTCTAATCTGGGTCTTCCCCTTTTCTTTCCCACCTCCCCCTCCAAGATATCCCTAAGCAGTCCCCCATGTCTCAGTGTGTGCCCCATCATCTGACCTCTTCTCTTCTTCAGACTCTTCCACAAGGTTCTTCTTTCTCCGATTCTTCCAAGAACTTCTTCATTTGTAATTTTATCCATCCATTTGATATTCATCATTCTTCTGTAGCACCACATTTCGAAAGCCTCCAATCTCTTTCTCTCCGCTTTTCCAATTGTCCAGGTTTCACACCCGTACATGGCTATGCTCCATACATATGTCTTCAATAGCAACTTCCTGTTTGCTAAGCTGATTGAGGAGGAGCATAGTAGTTTTTGTTTTGAATTAAACCCCATTTTTTCTTGGGCAATTATTGATTTAATTTCGTTTTTGCTCCTCCCATCCCATGTTATTTTACTTCCTAGGTAGCGGAATTCCTTAACTCCTTCTAGGTTTTCTTGGTTAATTTTGATGCATTCCTGTCTCGTTTGTTCTTTTTTTGTACATACTAGGACCTTGGTTTTATTCTTGTTTATTTTCATTTTGATTTCTTCTATTAGGATTTGGTTAATTCCATTCAAGGCGTCCTCTAATTCTTTGACAGACGTGGACGCTAAAAACTCTTTTCTAGAAATAGAAAAGGGCCGGGCTAGGCGCAGACTGCATATGGGTCAACAACATCTAGACACCAAAGTTAAACAGGAGAAATGGTGGGCGACTAAGCTTCACGAATCAGTGGACGGAAAGGCACTGGAAAGCTCTCGTAATGTGCCTGGGCAACACAGATGGACAGTCGAGGGCACGAGATTGGTGAGCGGTAGCGACTTCGTAAATTTCAAGCGCTTGAGGATCAACGCCTTACCTACCAAGTCACGGTCCACTAGAGGACGGATCGGGGATCGGCATTGCAGGGCGGGTTGCAACGAAATTGAGACCCTTGGGCCACGTTCTACAAAGATGCCATCGCAAACATGGAGCTAGGATTAAGCGACATGATGCGGTGGTGTCATATGTTAAGAGAAATCTTTTACACATATTTCGAACAGTGGACGTGGAACCACGGATACAAACATAATTGGGATTGCGAAAACCCGACCTGGTTGCCGTGAAAGAAGATTCGGCCCTGGTGCTAGATGCTCAAGTAACATCTGAGCACGCGGACTTGAATAGGCGTCATGAGGATAAAAGAAACTATTATCAGCAAGTAGTCCAGGCCATCAGGACTAAATATAATGTACAGTCAGTTGAGTTCGGTTCCATAACCCTTTCGTGGGGGGGGGGGAGTATGGAGCCAAAAATCGGTAGAGCCCCTGAAGAGCATGCATATCATTAAGAAGTCTGAAGTTAAGATCATTTCAACACGAGTGTTGGTAGGTGGTTTGAACAGCTATAGACTGTTCAATAAAAGCACCAGTGTCGGCCGAAGAGTGGGTATAGGGTGAGCAGGCAACTCGTCCGACCCATAGGAACCATTCTCCTTAAGAATGTAATGCGAGGATGGGTTTTTAGTGGGTATGGGGTTATAACCCTGAGTCCCACACTATCACCAGTTTATCTTAGGTGGTGTGCGTAAAGCGTTTTCCCTCCTGCTAAAAAAAAAAAAAAAAAAAAAAAATTGATAGTTCTGAGGCTGCAGTTAAACGCGGTTGGGTGGAAAGTATAGAAAATGATGTGGATTTTTATTTTTTTCTCTTTGAGTGACACTTTTAAGATCGTTTATACGAAAATCCGATTATGTGTAATCTTTCTATAGAAACTCAAAAGTTTATTTTTATTTTATTTTTATCTGATTCTTCAAATCCGCTTTCAAAACACTTTCTTCTTTATTAAATTTTTTTTTTTTTTTTTTTTTTTTTTAATTTAATCTTTGATAAAAAACAAAAAATGTCTGTATTTTATGAATATTTTCACGTTTTTTTCTTTTTTCATTTTTTTTTTTTTTTCTTTACTTTCACTCAATTTTTTGTGAAGTTTCTGATTTCTTTGTTTTTATTTATAATCTTGGAGATTGGGATGCAATTATCACATTATTTAATTTAATTTAAGTAGTTCATTATTTCAAAATAATAGCAAAATGAAAATAATTTCTTTTAATTCTTTGGAGCTAGAATTTCAGGAACTAATATATATATTGTGACGAAACAGACTTTGTGTTTGATTAAATTTACCTAAATTTATAAATTTTTTATTTAAATTCGGAAAAAAAAAATAATTGTGAATTAATTTTTTTAAATAAGTACCCGGAAAGGCACATGCAAGGACATCTAGTGATAAACAAACATTGATTCACACCTCTGACTGGACAATGTCGCCCCCCATGGGTGAAAAGTAATTAGGTCACCCTGGAACCAGGCAGTTGACCTCTTAAACGGAAGCAAACGTCTTTTTATGCTTTTGGCCTTGATACCATATACATGTCCGCCCACAATCTCCCAAACAAACCATGTGTGATTTGTGAATTCGAAGTGCATCTTGATCAATTTAACATTTTCTGATGATATTAAGTGTCCTTTGAAAAACCCAAGTGCATTTCTATTGCGTGTCGGCAATATTTTCCCGAAAATATCAACTATACGGGAGTTATCTGAAAATCAAGAAGACCGACCATGTGGAAGTGAGAGTTAATGGTACCAGGACATATAAACTAACCAGATAAGTACTTGGCCCATTCTTTAAAGAATGAACTGAAGTTATTATTATATTTTAAATAGGCATAAGGGCAGAATATTAATTCTAAGGTGCTAATTTAGACTACCTGTTTGCATAGTGTTTAATTGAATCATAATAACCCATCCGATATAAATTCGATTCACTTTAATTGATAACTAACAATTAGTTAATGATTTGTAAACAATATAGTAATTACTAGTAAATATTAAATCGTATAATTAAAAAAATAGTATAAGTATGTTGGTCTCCGTAATTAGATTTAAATAAGTATTAAAATAAAAATAAATTCAGTACATTAGTTCTCGATAGGCCTGCAGTAAATAACACATAATAGATGTTAATATATTTAATTAATCAATAAATACTAATATAAATTATATAAAGAATATTCATAAGATTGAAATCCTCAGGGCAAAGACAAAATGGCGACTCCGTCTGATTCCCGGAATGCCCGATCTAATTGACTAGCTGGTCGGTAAATAATAGATAAAGAATAGCGTCACTGATACCGTCAGCTTATAAAATTAGATTTCATTTAAATATACGGTCCGAGTTGGATAGGGAAATTCTCCCGAAAATCAGCTGATCTGCTAAGTTTTGAAGTATAGGCGCCACCACGCATAGCAATAGGCGGGCAACCAAATAGTATTAGAGGAGCGGTGCCAACCTTTGTGGCTGAGGGATATTCGATTTGCTTGGTTTTGTTTCTTTTGTTTAATATATTCAGATAAATCAACACTAAAAATAAAAAAGTTTTATTTCTGAAATAAATATTTAAATTAGCCCAACGATGTGCAGCTCTGTAAGCCTATTTAAAACTGTTTCCTAAAGTTAAACTTAAAAAAAAAAAAAAAAAAAAAAAAATATTTAAACTAATACAAAATAAACATTAAAATTAAGATTCGTTAAACTTGATATCAACAGGTTAACTAGGATGACCAATATTTTATATATTTTTTTAATTAAATAAACCGATTAACAATAATAAATGCAATTAAATTGACCAAAACCTACGCACCTTGAACAATACATATAATCATAATAATTTTATAATCGAAAGTCTAATTGAAATAAATAAGGCATTGATTGGTCGATTAATAAATAGAAAGTAAGCGATATTATTTGTTTATAAATAAAATGATTAATTAATTTATTGATATAAAATTAGAATTAAGAATAAATAATCCTTGTATTGAGTTTGTCAAACTTTATAGAAGTAATTCGGACTTTAAATTGGTTTTTTTGAATTAATTTTCTAATAATTATTTTAACTGATACAAAAAAAATTTAATGCTGAATTGATGGAAAGGCTTCCTAAAGATAAAGAAAACTACTAATTCCGATTAAGTACATTGAATTGAATTGGTATTGAATTTTTGACGTTCTGATTATTATAGGTAATAATTGGTGAAGACATAGAAAAATCGATTTAATACCAGTTCTCACTTTTGGGCAACAAATTTTTGAAAAGTTTTTTAATGAAACTAATTATTAACAGGTGGTTGAATCAGAATAAAACAAATGGTTTATTAAATCAAAAACAAACACATGCATTACTGACCATCTCCAGGTACTTATATATCATATGTATAGAAGATACATAACTTTAAGTTTTAAGTTTTTCAGGGCTAAATAGTAATTCCTAATTCATAATAATTTTTCTTTTATTACTTACGATGAAAAGAAACAGGATTACATATACCTGGGATAGTATGCTTTATCAAAATGTTATTAATAGGAGGGGGGGGGGGGGGGTCATAATGTCGTTAAGCAACAGAGCAAAGACGCTAAGTTACTAGGAAAAAATTATTTTTCTTTTATTCAAAATTTGCTAAATCTATATAATAAAAAATGAATTTCTTTTTCTTTGTAAGAGCAGATCTCTCAAATGCCTGGACCGATTTGGCTGATTTTTTTTTTTAATGTTCATAATAGTCCAATTCAGATTAATACCTAAAAAAAATTGGAAAAGTTGACCGGAAAATTGGAAAATTCAGGAAAAACTAAAAAAAATTCAGGTTAGCCAACATAGCTTGCCAAACAATAAAAGAACTAAATTAGCAAACTAAACATGTGTTGGCGGCCCTGTTTGTCAGATTTTTGAATGTCATTCATTCTTAATAGCATAGATAATAGAGTTCTAACCACATTATCTTTGAAGAAGAATTTAATAATGCAACAAAGATTTAAAAAAACTATCTATTTTTTTTAAAGTGCATTTAAAAACAAAAATTAAAAAAATAAACTGCAACGGATCGTTGCTAAACTTTATCCAAATTGATTTGAAATATTAATATGTTTGTCCGGTCCAGCCCTGGCGCTCACCGCTAGATGGCACTGCGACCTCATACATAGTAGTTTGTTCAAATAAACAATACTTTAATATTAGTAATAATACTTTAAGTAAACAACAGTCAAATTGTCAAACACATTGTACACTACATGAATCAATCTATTTATAATGAAATAATAAATCAATGAATTATTGAGAGACGAGTTGGCGCGTGTAATCCCGTGAGCGACAATATTCGTTGAATGTTATATATGCGCCAACCCGAATCGAAGTAATTCAGCTACCACCAAATCATGGTTTGCTCACATACTTTTTGTCACACACTTCCATTACCTTGCTTTCCCTCGTGGTTGGACCAACAGTTGGGGTTAAGGGGCATTCCCCTTACCTTCCAACAACCAACCCCTATCACATCACAATAGCGTTCACCCCCCACCACTAACACTGGTGACCCCGTTGAACCAAAAAGGGTTTTGTTTATGAAGATTTAGACAGATTGAGATCGGATTAACCAAAGCCTTCCTTCTTTTCCGCTCAGATCGCGTGGCAAAGCAGAGACGAGTTTCGGTCCTGGTTTCCCCTAGCAAGCGCTCTCTGAACAAATAACCCCGAGCATTCCCGCTCGAAAAAAACCCACACCTTTCCGACAGTGGAGGGGGGTCTCAACGTTATCGTGCGTGCCTCTCCACCCGTCAATCCCCGCTAAAAGCATTAGTCCCATAACTCCGTCCTACCAAGCAGGTCAAACAGGCCACTGCACGCTTGCGGACAACAAACCTCTTAGAGAGACCACGCCGGTTTGGCGCGCAATTTGACATAAGGCGAATCTATGCCCGAATGAGTATCGATTTATTCCCGTAGGAATTTAAATCATTTATACCCTTGTAAAATTAGTATATGAAATTATATATTAAAATGTTTAAATTATATATTTAAAATTAAAATCTTTCTCATTTGAAAAATTATTTTGTCAAAAAAATATTATTTATATTTTAATTATTTATTTGTTAAATTTAACATGTGTCTTAAATTTTGAATTTGTTAAAAAACATATACATTTCTCTATTTTATGTAAAATCAGTGAGTGAAAATTCTTTAAAAAAATCATTAAATTTAAATTCAGTGAATTTCCACCCAGCCTCCCCTTACCCAATCTACGATGGACGACGAGTTTATCAAGTCGGTTGCAGTAAAAATTCCTCCCTTTTGGCGCGACAACCCAGAGCTATGGTTTCAACAAATAGAAGCTCAATTTAAACTCAAGAAGCTTTCCAAAGATGAAACCAAGTTTACGTACTTAATCAGTAACCTAGAGCCAGAATATATCTGTCTCCTCTCAGACATTCTATCAAGAGAAGATGAAGACAGATACGCACAAGCAAAAAAAGTACTACTAGCCAAATTTAAACTTAGCGATGAGGCTAAAATAAAAAAATTACTTACAGGTATAGACCTAGGAGATTTGTCCCCCAGCCAGCTCTTACACAAACTAAAGAGCTTGGCGGTGGCAAATACCCCTGAGGTCTTCCTAAAAACAATTTGGTTAGAGAAACTAGCAGAAAACATTCAAAATATTTTAGTCGCATCCAAAGAAGGAATTAATGAATTAGCAGAGATGGCTGACAGGATCCATGAACTCAATCATGGCCGAATAAACACAATCAATAATAACGGAAATACAATAAAGGAATTACTACAAAGAATAGACACTCTTGAAAAGAAATTAGACGCGAATAAGTACACTCGAAGCCCGAATAACAACCCGAGCTCTCGAGGCACTTATTTTCGATCTACGAACCATCAAAATAATTCAAACAATAAAAGAGATTTCTCACACAACGAGAAAAAGAATTCCTACAAAGCAAGTGAAGCTAAAAGAACAAATTCACATTACAAACAGACAAACAATGGTTTATGCTATTATCACAATAGATTTGGCAATAAATCATTCAGATGTCAAAATCCATGCACCTGGCCAAAAAACGCCGACAGGTAACACCGAACGATGATATCAGTGTTGCTAATGTATTGAATGGCACCAACAAAAAACTTTACGTCGTAGACAAATCTACAAAAATCAAATTCCTAATCGACAGCGGTGCGGATGTGTCCGTAATTCCAGCAACTTCGATTAAAAACAATTCTACAACCATTTTAAATCTTTTTGCAGCAAATGGAACGCCTATTCCTACCTATGGCACAAAAATCATAGAGTTGGATTTTGGATTAAAAAGAAAATTTATATGGAAATTCATAATTGAAAAAGTGAATTCAGCTATCCTAGGAGCTGACTTCCTTAGAAATTACGATCTGTGGATCGATCTGAAAAATGGCAGATTGATTGATAATTCAACTACAATATCAACCAAAGGCCAAATAACATCAAGCAGTTTGGATTTATCAATAGATACTTTGCGATGCAAAAATGATTTTAACTATTTATTCGAAAATTTTCCAGGCATAACAAAGCCAAGCTTTAGCCCTAGTGGCGTGAAACACAGTGTCTCACATCACATAACAACGTGTGGACCTCCTGTGTATCAAAAAGCGCGAAGGCTTCGTCCTGAGAACTTAAAAAAAGCTAAACTAGAGTTTGACATGATGCTTCAAAACAATATTATTCGACCATCCAAGTCAGAATGGGCTAGTCCTCTACACCTTGCAAATAAAAAGGATGGCACACTAAGACCATGCGGTGATTACCGTCTATTAAATGCCATTACCAAGCCCGATCGCTATCCAATCCCACGGATTGACGATTTTCAATTTATTCTTGAAGAAAAAAAGATCTTTTCTAAACTAGATCTTTTCAAAGCATACTTTCAAATACCAATAGCAGAAGAAGATAAAGAAAAAACAGCCGTAATTACACCTTTCGGTCTTTTTGAATTTAACGTAATGAGCTTTGGATTGCGAAACGCATCAGCGACCTTCCAACGTTTCATAAATGAAATCTTCTACAATCTAGATTATGTGTTTCCGTACATCGATGATATACTTATAGCATCAAAAGATGAGGCGGAACACGAACTTCACTTAAAAGAAGTATTGAAAAGATTAGATGCTTACGGATTGAAAGTAAACCTATTTAAGTCAGAACTAGGAAAGAAGAAACTAAATTTTCTTGGCTTTGAACTTTCCGAAAATGGCTCGAAACCAACCCTTGAGAAGACTGAACATATAAAAAACTATAGAAAACCTGAAACAATCCAGCATTTAAGAAAGTTCTTAGGTGTTATTAATTTCTATAGGAGGCACATCAGAAGAGCAGCCGATAAACAATCGATATTATATGAGCTTCTCAAAGGTTCCAAGAAGAAAAACGACAAAACAAAAATCGTATGGGATGAGAAAACATCTGAAGCGTTTGAGCAATGTCGAAATGACATAGCCAATGCAGCCCTATTAACTTATCCGAACGAGAAGTACCCCCTCAGACTTTTCACGGATGCATCTAGTCATGCGATTGGCAGCGTCCTTCAACAACTAGAAGAAGGCACGTGGCGGCCAATAGCATTCTTCTCAAAAAAATTGAATAACACTCATAAGAAATATAGTATCTATGACCGAGAGTTACTAAGTGTCTTTCTCTCTATAAAAAATTACAAATATTTATTGGAAGGATGAGAATTTACGATACACACGGACCACAAACCGCTGGTATACGCATTTTCTCAAAAAGAAGACAAGTGTTCTCCCCGTCAACTAAGACAACTGCAATATATATCGCAGTTCTCAACAAACATCGTACACATTCCTGGCACTGACAACATAGTAGCAGATACGCTATCTCGCGTAGAAGAGATCACTACAAAGATCGACTACGACGAGATAGCTGCCAGCCAAGAAAATGACGAGGAAATAAAAAAATATTACAAAAAGTATAAGAAAATAGAGACATTGAATGGAAAATCAATATGGTGCGATTGTACGACCGACACCATACGCCCATTCATTCCTTCGGATTTCAGATACGAGATATTCAAGCAATGTCACAATCTATCTCATCCGGGAGTGAAGGCAACAACAAAAATGATCAAAAACAAATACGTTTAGCCCCAAATGGAAAGCCAAATAAAAAACTGGTCTAGAGCTTGTCTGAGCTGCCAAAAAAACAAAGTGTCGAGACACACTAAATCTGAGTTCGGCAAATACATCGAGCCCGATACCAGATTCCACACTGTGCATGTCGATTTGATAGGCCCGATGCCGCCGTCAAACGACTATAAGTACTGCCTTACTTGCATCGATCGTTTCACCAGCTGGCCGGAAGTGATTCCATTAAAGAATATATCCGCCGAGAATATAGCCAGCGAATTTTTTAAAAATTGGATTTGTCGATTTGGCACTCCACACACAATAATAAGCGATCAGGGTAGGCAATTTGAGTCCAACTTATTCAGAAAAGTGTCCGAAATCTGTGGAATCAAACTGAACCGAACGACTGCTTACCATCCGCAGTCGAACGGCAAAGTTGAACGGTTCCACAGAACACTGAAAGTGGCAATCAGAGCTGTAAATGGTCGGATTCTATACCACCTATATTGCTAGGGCTTAGAACCGCCATAAGACCGGAAAAAAACCATTCAATAGCAGAGTTCGTTTACGGAACGACATTAACAATTCCAGGCGATTTGCTATTGAAAAATAATACAAAATCAGATGTCGATGAAGAGGAATTCGACAGGAACTCCGAAAGAAACTAAAGATATTGAGGCCATTGCCTAATCCTCAATTACATAGACAAAATGTTTTTGTTCACAAAGATCTGAACATTTGCTCACACGTCTTTCTCAGAATTGATAAAATAAAAAAATCGTTAGAGGCACCTTACGAAGGCCCCTACAAAATTCTGGAACGACAACCAAAACATTTTAAAATTCTTATCAACAACAAGGAAACAGTAGTTTCGATCGACAGGCTGAAGCCAGCTTACATTGTCAACGAGCAGGTGGCTGAAGAAACCCTCCTAAGCCCCTATACACCCCCGAAGACAGTGCTAAGTGATAAAAACTTAAATAATTCCCCGAATAGTATTAGTAAATATAAAACTAGGTTCGGAAGAACAATTAAAAAACCTATTAGATTATAGATCTAATTAGACAAATATTAAATGTATTTAAAACTAAGTAATGATATTTATATAACCCAGAAAATACTCGGCATATAGAATCATAAAAATTCGCCAAGAATTAAGTAGTTAAAAATAATACATTGTTCAAAAAATCATAGCAGACTTGCAAAAGCAAGCATTCATATTATTTATTGTAAAAATTTGTTAACATACTAGTAATATCAAATAATTTTACCAATGTGCAAATTATTAAATAAATTAAAATAATATTTATAAATAAATAAAAACATTTTTATAAATATAAAAAGATTTTATAATTAAAATTATTGTACATTAGAATAAAATGTTTTTCTATTAATGTCAATTAAAATTTAATTATAATAAATTAAAAATAAGTTAAAAATTATTTATTTAAATAAACAAAATAGTTTATTTGAAAATAAATACAAAGGTGATTCAACACGAATAGATGCAAAAGCATCAAAATTGTTAAGTTTGAATGTTAGATTTTATATTATTGTTACAAAAAATCGGTGGCTAAATAACCAAATTAAACACCTTATTTACATTATAACATTAAACTCACCACCCAAAATAAAAAAAGGGTGAAGGGGTGTGGTGTCCGGTCCAGTCCTGGCGCTCACCGCTAGATGGCACTGCGACCTCATACATAGTAGTTTGTTCAAATAAACAATACTTTAATATTAGTAATAATACTTTAAGTAAACAACAGTCAAATTGTCAAACACACTGTACACTACATGAATCAATCTATTTATAATGAAATAATAAATCAATGAATTATTGAGAGACGAGTTGGCGCGTGTAATCCCGTGAGCGACAATATTCGTTGAATGTTATGTATGCGCCAACCCGAATCGAAGTAATTCAGCTACCACCGAATCATGGTTTGCTCACATACTTTTTGTCACACACTTCCATTACCTTGCTTTCCCTCGTGGTTGGATCAACAGTTGGGGTTAAGGGGCATTCCCCTTACCTTCCAACAACCAACCCCTATCACATCACAATAGCGTTTACCCCCCACCACTAACATGTTTATTTCTTTATTATTAATCAAATAACACTTGCAATTTGCAGTTCATGTTGACTTTAATTCAAAAATAATGATCGATTCTCATTTAACAGTCGAGGAATAACCATTCTACATTCGATTTTTGATGTTTCGGTTTTTATTGGTAGCTATTGGTGAAGACATGGAGGAGGAGGAATCGACTTAAAATCAAAAATAGCAATGGATTCTCATCTAATACTTGAGGAATAAGAATTCTACATTAGATTTTTGACCCTTCGATTATTATTGGTAACCATTGCTGAAGACATGGAGGAATCGACTTAAAATAAAAAATAACGATCGATTCTTATCTAATACTAGAGGAATAACCTTATTGCATTCCATTTTTGATGTTTTGACTATTAATGGCAAGCTCTACTGAAAACGTGGAAGAATAGACTTAAAATCAATAAGACTAAATTCTTTTATGATAAACAACTCAAGCTTGAGAATAAGAGAATTTCTTATAAATAGATTGTATATACTTTTGTGTCTAGCAAAATCAATAATAATTATAATTTTCATGTCTTCTTATCTATAATAATACCTACATATAATATAACTTTTTTTTTATTTTCCCCTTAATGAATACAAGTGGATTTTAAATACATTTTAAATATTTGTTTCATCTTATTTGTTATGAGTGTATATTACAGTTAAATAGAATCTCAAATTATATCTATTTAAGACTTTATAATAAAACAATTATATTTATTCTCTGTTACTAATAAAACATCAATAAAGCAGCCACGTGGGGGCCCAAGGGGCGAAGCCTTCGGCGGGCCTTGAAGCTAGTTGTATAATATAAACATAATAACATTTTTACCAATTTCGTCACTAAATTAGAAACACTGGTTCTAGTAAAATAAATATCATTTTACTTAATTCCATTTTGAAGAATTGAACTCTAGCTTATCAATGAAGAGTTTTCTTAATTTAAAAAATATTTAAAATTTAATGATATAAAATAACTTAATATCAAATAAATACGTAAATAAATTAAATCTAGTTACATGCAACATCTACTAAACAAGCACTATCTGCTGCAAGAAAGCTCCATTTTTTACTTTCACATTTATATTCTATGGAACAGCACCAGTTGATTACTTTATCCAATACGAAGGAGATAGAGTATTGAAATCGGTCTCACGCCAAGCGCGAATTCAAAGGGTCCTCAGGTAAAGACTATGGAACTCATGGTTTCAATCAAAGTCACAAATTGTAGTATTCATTTAGGTTGAATTTTAGCACTTGACGGTTTTTCCAAAAATTACATGAGGCTTTGTCCAGATGCCAAAAAGCGCGATTTTTTCATTTAGTGCGTACGGATGGATGGAGGATGGCTGGATGAATGTCTAAATAATGGAGAAATTTTTAAACATGATTTTTCTGTCTATTTTACATCTGGATTTCAATTCTACTTCTTTATTTGATTTCTTTAGCTCGGAGAGAAAAATATGAATTGTTTTACCTGATAAGTTTGCACGGAAACCGATTATTTAATTCGAATGTGATGAAAAAGGGGAAATTTATTTTTCTAAAAAGGCCACATATGTAACAATCTCTACCTCTCTGTTATAAATTGATGTTGGATAAGCTACGAGGATCAAAATGACAAGTCAAGACAAGTTTTAGTCGAATAGAAATATTCTTATAATGTGTATTATTCTAGAAAGACAAAGACTCTTTCACTTGGGATAGAACGAGATTCTTCAGATATAGAGAGAATAAAGTAATAGTCAATTATTCCACTAGACTCAAATACAGACTAAATTAAAAATGCAAATAGAGAGTTTTAAACTGAATTCTCTTTTAAATAAATCAATAATAATTATAAATTTTATTTACTAAGCTCAGCTGGAGATCAATACGCCCTGGATAACCAAAGTACTTAATTCACTAATTTTTGGCTTTTTTTATGCCTAGTAATGTATTTTTTATCTGACTGTATCTCTGGATTAAAATATCCTGGATAATTGAAGAATGGATACTCGTATAAAGTTTTATTTGGTGTCAAAAATTTTGAGGTTCCTTAATCAAAAACTGATTAGATTTTGGGCTTAGTAGCTTGAAAACTTTCAGTTTAAAAATTCAGAAAATCAAGTGCACAGAATACAGAGAATTGAAATTTACCACACATATTTGACTCTTGAGCCAAGATTCAATTTTAGCTTAAAATAGACTATAAATGCTCGCGGCTAGAGTATGAAATTAAATATTAAAATGAATTTCACATATGATAATTTGTTTACAAAGCTCTTAAATATTCTCGAAATGATTGGACGTCTACGCAGCTTTCAATCTTCTAAGCCAAACTAGTTGCCTAAATACAGGCGCACTTGCAATTCTCAAATAAACACTTTTACTTACTTCTAAGTTAAAACATTAAATTTGAAAGATCTTTTGCATATTTTATTGATGAATATTTTATAATTCTTACTGCGGAACAAGTTTATTTGTTTTATGTAGTTTTAAGTACCCTAGATTTTGGCTAAAATAGAAGAACCAGAAATTGGTGTTTACATACGTATGTATGAACCCCCCCTCTCAGAGTTACAAAATTCGAAACTTACTCTCGGCATAGACTAGAGGGAGTACAGCAAGCTTGTGGTTGAAATCGGAACTTCGGAAATTGGCAATTACATTAAAGATTTTTCGTTTTTTGTGATTTACTCAAAAACTGCTCAACGATTTTTTTTCATTGGTGCAATTATCAAGTGTCCTAAGTTATTAGTAGTGTATAAATTTTAGTCAGAATGAAATTAATGAAGAAGATGTAAATTAGGAGTGGCTGAAAATAAATATTTTAATCGTTCATATTTCGTCATCGGTAAGTCCCAGAGTTTTGGGATTTGAAACTAGGTATCTAGAGGCTAGAAGAAGTACCACAAGATTTTGGCTAAAATCAAAGAACCGGAAGTATAAGTTTGCTTGAATATTTTTGGTATTTTGCAATTTCGTATTTTTTCCGATTTTCTCAAAACGACTTGGGTGAAGCACAAATTGAAGTAATTTGAATGAAGAAAATTGGAATGATGATTTCAAATAAGGGAGAAACTAATTTGAAAGTCGTGTTGTCCCCACACCAGTGATTTTCATATTGGCCCAAATCAGCGTCTGTTTCGAATATGGCTCACAGGCCCACACGTAGTGAGAGGCTGACAATTTTTTCCCATTTTAAACAGGAATAATTTTCCATTGGACGAAAAAAGGATTACAAATTATTTGAATAACCTGGGAATAGATTTGTAAGTATCTGCCTTACGTTCGCCCCTCCCCAGGAATATGAGAGGTTGCCGTCCTTTGTATACAAGAAAATAATAAAACAAACTAATAATATATTTATATATTTTTGTTTATCATGATTTAATAATCAATTTCAATATAATATATTAGTAATTTTTAAAAGAAAGCACTCAGTATGAAGTGAATGCAATGTTATATTTGTGAATCAAAACCGAACACCTATATACTTTATACTTTGCAATTGCCATTTTATATAATGAGTTTGACAAAAGACAATAGGATTTCTGATTGATTCTGATGTTTGATATGGCAACCTTGAAATTAATTGTGTTGTATCGAATTTATTGTAACCTCGAGGGACAATGTTTTGTTTGCAGTTCTTGTGGAGCAGAGATTGGCAAATTTGGAGTTTTTCTTGGGCAATTTGTTTGTCTAGATGCTATGTGTTTCTCCATTTTTTAATTTTATATACATGCTTGAATTTGGGATGTAAGGTAATTACCATTCATTTGAGATGTTTAAGAAATATTAATATTTGACACCATGTGTACTCACTTTCATTTGCAGACTGAAGATGATTTTGAGTCGAAACCGTAACATAATAAAGAATATATATATTTTTCCAAAAGGAAAAGGTATAATTTTTTTTCCAGAACCGAAAACCAGTTCATTGGGCTTCAAGCATCTCGTTATAAATCTTAATATAAAGATTTAATTAATTTTTATCTGTAGTTCTAGAATACTAAAGATTGGAAAATACAAACTTTCGTTCAAATTATCATCAACATTGAGTATACAGTCCTAAGACTGGTTTGATGCAACAATCCGTCTCCACTCGACTCTTTCCCCCGCCAGCTGTTTGAACTCTCTAAATGTCTGGCATCCCATATCCCCAATTATTTGGTTGAAATATTCTAATCTGGGTCTTCCCCTTCCCCTTGTCTTTCCCACCTCCCCCTCCAAGAAATCCCTAAGCAGTCGGCCATGTCTCACACTGAGGTGTGTGCCCCATCATCTGACCTCTTCTCTTCTTCAGACTCTTCCACAAGGTTCTTCTTTATCCGATTCTTCCAAGAACTTCTTCATTTGTAATTTTATCCATCCATTTGATATTCATCATTCTTCTGTAGCACCACATTTCGAAAGCCTCCAATCTCTTTCTCTCCGCTTTTCCACTTGTCCAGGTTTCACGCCCGTACATGGCTCCATACATATGTCTTCAATAGCAACTTCCTGTTTGCTAAGCTGATTGAAGAGGAGCATAGTAGTTTTTGTTTTGAATTAAACCCCATTTTTGCTTGGGCAATTCTTGATTTAATTTCGTTTTCGCTCCTCCCATCCCATGTTATTTTACTTCCTAGGTAGCGAAATTCCTTAACTCCTTCTAGGTTTTCTTGGTTAATTTTGATGCATTCCTGTCTCGTTTTTTTTTTTTTTGTACATACTAGGACCTTGGTTTTATTCTTCTTTATTTTCATTTTCATTTCTTCTATTAGGATTTGGTTAATTCCATTCAAGGCGTCCTCTAATTCTTTTTTATTGCTTCCTAGAAGGGCATTGTCATCGGCAAATCTTAACATAGCGATCTTTTGACGTTGGATTTCGATACCTGTATCAATTTTGTCTTTGAATTCTTTGATCGCTTCTTCTATGTATAAGTTGAAAATCATGGGTGACAGCACACATCCTTGTATTACACCTTTTTTTATTTTGGCTTCTCTTTGTTAATCTCCAATATTTATAATTGCCGTCTGGTTTTGATATAGATTGTAGATTAGTCTTCCCTCCCTGAATTTCATTCCCGCCTGTTTTAATATTTTAAACATAATTTCCCAATTGACGTTATCGAATGCTTTTTCTAGGTCTATGAATCCGATGTAGACAGATTCTTTCCTGAGAAAAGCCCTTTCTATTATTAGTCTAAGAGAGAGAATTGCTTCTCGGGTGCCTCTGTTTCTTTTAAAGCCGAACTGGTCTTCCCCCAGATTTTCTTCAACTCTTTGTTCTATTCTTCTTTGGATTATTTTGGTTAGGATTTTGGAGACATGTGAGGTTAGGCTAATGGTCCTGAAATTTTCACATTTATCCGCGCTTGTCTTTTTGGGAAGTGTGACTATTTTGTTTTTTTGGAAATCGTTTGGGATGATTCCCAATTTATAGATTTTGCTAATTAGTTCAAAAAGTTTGTCACGTGCCTTTTCTCCAGAGTTCTTTAGGATCTCAGCTTGTATATTGTCTATTCCGGGTGCTCTATTATTTTTTAGTTCCTTCAAAGCTGTCTCGAATTCTGACCTGAGTAAGGGGTCTCCTAATTCGTTTTCGTCCACAGATTCTTCTTCTTCTATTGGGTTCATTGTTTTTTCTTCTCCATAGAGTTCTTCTAGGTGTTCATTCCATCTATTTGCCTGTTCGTTTTCGTTTAGAATAATGTGGCCTGCTTTATCTCTTATGTTCTTGCTTTTGGCTTGTCTTCTTGAAAATTTCTTTTTATTGCCCTATAGGCTACATCAACTTTTCCCAATACTAGATTTTCGTTGACTTCTTTACATTTTTTTGAATCATTTTTACTTTATCCAATGCAAAGCATGGGTAAAGTACTGTAATCGCTCTCGGGGCGAGCTTGGCTTCAAAGGGTCCTCAGGTAAAGACTACGGAACCCATGGACTCAATTAAAGGCACAAATTGTAGTATTCAATTAGGTTGAATTTTAGCACGTGACGGTTTTGCCAAAAATTACAAGGGATCTCGTCGAGAGGCCAAAAAGTGCGATTTTTTCATTTAGTGCGTGCGGATGGATGGATGGATGGATGGATGTATGGATGTATGTTATCGTTTTTTTGGCCCACGATTTTTTCCACACCGTTGCACCGATTGAAATGAAATTGAAAACCTACCATTAGATTAACAAAATGAAGCACTGATTAGTTTTTGGTACATACCGGCCAACAAACATTAGTACTTTATTTCAGTACTTTTTTAGTTTTTTCTAAATATCTTGAAAATGACTTAACCAATTTTGATGAAATTTAATATCCTTATTAAGTACCTTGGGGACCACAAAAAAGGTTAAATAAAGTTTTTAGTAAAATTATATTTTAAAGTGCTTTACTCTAGAGTAAGAGAGTACTTTTTTAATTTTTTAAATTCTTTAAAATTTATTCATTTGAAAGTTTTAATATAGCTCATTTAGCCTTGCTTAAGTAAGAATGGATAGGCTTCTCTCTGTGAAATGCTAAAAATTTGGGAGGAATTTTTATAAGTAACCATAGCAACTGCGTTGTTTTCTTATCCCTTACCTTTGCTGAAGACATAGAGAAATCGATTTTAAACCAAAAATAGCGATTCATTCTCATCTAGTACTTGAGGAATAATCATTCTAAATTGGATTTTTGACGTTTCGGTTTTTATTAGTAACCATTGCTGAAGACATGGAGGAATCGACTTAAAATAAAAAATAGCGATTGATTCTCATCTAATACTTGAGAAATATCCATTCTATATTGGATTTTTGACGTTTCGGTTTTTATTAGTAACCATTCCTGAAGACATAGAGAAATCAACTTTAAACCAAAAATAGCGATTGATTCTCATCTAGTACTTGAGGAATAATCATTCTATATTGGATTTTTGACGTTTCGGTTTTTATTGGTAACCGTTGCTGAAGACATAGAGGAATCGACTTAAAATCAAAAATAACGATCGATTCTTATCTAATACTAGAGGAATAACCTTATTGCATTCCATTTTTGATGTTTTGACTATTAATGGAAACCTCTACTGAAAATGTGGAAAAATCGACTTAAAATCAAAAAGACTAAATTCTTTTTTGGTAAACAACTCAAGTCTTTTTGATTTTAAGTCGATTATTCCACATTTTCAGTAGAGGTTTCCATTAATAGTCAAAACATCAAAAATGGAATGCAATAAGGTTATTCCTCTAGTATTAGATAAGAATCGATCGTTATTTTTGATTTTAAGTCGATTCCTCCATGTCTTCAGCAATGGTTACCAATAATAATCGAAACGTCAAAAACCTAATGTAGAATTGTTATTCCTCAAGTATTAGATGAGAATCGATGGCTATTTTTGATTTTAAGTCGATTCCTCTATGTCTTCAGCAATGGTTACAATAATAACCGAAATGTCAAAAATCCAATGTAGAATGGTTATTCCTCGACTATTAAATGAGAATTATTTTTGAATTAATGTCAATATGAACTACACATTGCAAGTGATATCTGATTAATAATAAAGGAACAAACATATTAATATTTCAAATGAATTTGGATAAAGTTTAGCAACGATCCGTTGCAGTTTATTTCTTTTACTTTTCTACATTCTCTTATAACTTTCTATCTTAATTTTTTATATGTTTCTTTCCCTTTTCTGTTCTTGAAATTTCTTCAAATTAAGTACAAATAATTAAATAAATTTCAATTCACTTATAGTATAAGAAGCTTAAAATACTCCAATGATACAATTAGTTAATATAACACATTATATATATAATTATAACTAAAGTAAGTATAAATGATACATTAGACATATAGGATAATTTTGAATTGTTTTTTAATTAGGATTTTAATATCCAATAGAAATTATAAGAGATCTTATTAAATGCACATATTAAATCGAACAGCGTTTAGTTTAGTTTGGGGTGTGGGCGGGCGCATGTTCGACTATACATGCTTCCCCTAACCCTTACCCCTGCTTTATCATTTTAACTGCCAGGGACGGGGGGGGGCCCCCCCCGGGTTTAGGACGAAGGCTCAATAATAACTAAATTTTTCTTGAATCCCGGAGATATTGAAAAAAGTGTGAAAACGCTAATCTAAATTATCCCATTTAAAATGTTTAATAATACCTAGTAGTATTAGAGATCAACGCGTGTATATAATTAATTAGCTATCTTATTTGGGATGTGAATGAAAAATATCCATTCGTATAGAAATTCTAATTAAAAAGATTGAACCTCTTTGTATAAATCTTGCATAAAAATTGTTTGGGATTACAAGCTCTAAGCCCAATATAGAAAATTAGAAAAGGAAGGTCAATTTTTCTTAGTTAATATTCTCCAACCCCCTCTCGTCTATTTAGTTTAGGGATAAAATATTCAAGGCGATTAAACTGTAGACAAAAATATATGGGCTCAGTCTAAACAAACGCAACTAATCCAATTTGTATTATTCTCGTCCATGGACGTGTTAGTGGGAGTAGAACATCCTTAAATGACAGCTTAATGTTTCTTATAATTGAGTGTATCTGTGATGCAAATGAAGATTTATTTATAAATAAAAATTAATTAATTAATCCTGAAAATTTAACTTAATATCAAGATTCATTTGAAATTTAAATGGCATTCCTATTCGTTTATAGTGAAACAAACAAGGCCTCATGATTTTGGTCGCTGGCTTTATTTTGACATAAATATTGATTCTTAATTACGAAATAAGAGCTAATTGGTTCACCCCCGATCAAACTGCTGGCTATCTTCGATTATCACGTATATTAACCAGCTATCCCATATGGGTTCATATACCTACAGTAAGAGCTTATAATATACATATATATGGAGTGGCGTCCAAAATCCCGACACCCCAAAATCTCGAAAAGACAAAATCCCGACATGAAAAATTCTGACTTAATTTTGATATTTTATTAACCTTTTTGATATTTGCAAAAATGTATATACTGTCTATATGTATTTGACTATATGAACCTAATTAAGACAAAAAGTACTTATCAAATATCGAAATAATAAATAAATAAAATACATTTTATCAATCTTTTTAATACCTATTTAAAAAAATATATTTAACATGATTAACCAAATAAATACAAAGAGTACATAATTGAATTATTTGAAAAGTAACTACTAACAGGTTCGTTTCTAAAAAAAGTTAGTTGTGTTTAGAAAAAACATTTGAAAAGTAACTAGCTTGAGTTGTTTACCATAAAAGAATTTAGTCTTTTTGATTTTAAGTCAATTCATCCATGTTTTCAAAATAGGTTAACATTAATTGTCAAAACATCAAAAATGGAATACAATAAGGTTATTCCTCTAGTATTAGATGAGAATCAATCGTTATTTTTGATTTTAAGCCGATTCTTCTATGTCTTCAGCAATGGTTACCAATAATAATAGAAACGTCAAAAATCCAATGTAGAATGGTTATTTCTCAAGTACTAGATAAGAATCAAACGCTATTTTTGATTTTAAATCGATTCCTCTACTAGGTGTATAACCTTAAATCCGCTGTTTTTTAGTCAAAAAAACACATGGTTTTTTCATAGAAAGCAAAATCAAATTTATTCAAAGTACTTGCCCTCGCTAGCTACACATTTCTCCCATCTCTCGGGCAATTTGTGGATACCACGCCAAAAAAATCCCTTCTCTTTTGAGGCAAACCACTCATCAAGCCATTTTCGGACGTCTTCGTATGAATCGAAGTGCTGCTCAGCGAGCACGTGGCCCATTGACGAAAACAGGTGGTAGTCTGAAGCGGCCAAGTCTGGTGAATAAGCGGGATGGGGTAGCAGCTCCCAGTTGAGTGTCTCCATGTAGTTTTGGACCATTTTTGACGTGTGCGATGGTGCGTTGTCTGGTGAATAAGCGGGATGGGGTAGCAGCTCCCAGTTGAGTGTCTCCATGTAGTTTTGGACCATTTTTGACGTGTGCGATGGTGCGTTGTCGTGGAGAAAAATCAGCTTTTCATGTCTTTGTTGATAATACGGTCTTTTTTCACGCAGAGCACGGTGCAATTTGATCAGTTGTTGGTGGTAGCGGTCGGCGTTGACAGATTCACCAGGTTTCAACGTCTCATAGTAAACGATTCCCTGCTGATCCCACCAAACGCACAGCATCGTCTTCCGTCCGAAGCGATTTGGTCTTGAGAAAGATGTTGATGGTTGGCCGGGGTCAACCCATGATTTTTTGCGTTTAGGGTTTTCGAAATATACCCACTTTTCATCGCCTGTCACAATCCGATGCAGGAACGACTTTATTTTTTGTCTGGCAAGCAAGATTTCGCATGTGTTTTGGCGTCGCTCCATCTGCCTGTCGTTCAATTCATGCGGCACCCATTTTCCGATCTTTTGAACCTTTCCCATAGCACGTAGCCGCTTAGAAATGACTGGTTGAGTAACACCCAATTGCTCGGCAAGCATTTTCTGCGATTGCGTATCGTCCTCGTCCAAAAGAGCCTGCAATTGATGGTCCTCAACCTTCTTGGGCCGATTTTCACGCTTCTTGTCCCACAGGTCAAAATTGCCATCTTTGAACCGCCGAAACCAATCCCTGCAGGTCGTTTCCGATAAAGCACTGTCGCCATAGGCCTCCACAAGCATTCGATGCGATTCGGCAGCAGATTTCTTCAAACTGAAGCAGAAAAGCAGAGCTTCCCGCATATGCTCTTTTTCTGGCACAAAACTGGACATGATTACCCAAGGAAAAACAGACTTTGTGTTATGAAATTGTTAACAATGATCATTGATTAATGTTGTCAGACGTTAAACTCATGAAATAAAATGTATGGCGTGTCCATGGTAGTTCAATACGAGCACTAGCGCCATCGATGAGCAAACAGCGGATTTAAGGTTATACACCTGGTATGTCTACAACAAAGGCAACGGATAAGAATACAACGCAGTTGCTATGGTTACTTATAAAATTTCATCCCAAATTTTAAGCATTTCACAGAGAGAAGCCTATCCATTCTTACTTAAGCTAGGTTAAATGAGCTATATTAAACCAATCGTATGAATAAATTTTAAAGAATTTAAAAAAGTATTTTTTTACTCTAAGGAAAAGTACTTTAAAATATAATCTTACTAAAAACTTTATTTAACCTTTTTTGTGGTACCCAAGGTCCTTAATTAGGATATTAAATTTCATCAAAATTGGTTGAGTCATTTTCAAGATATTTAGAATAAACTAAATAAAGTACTAATGTTTGCGGGCCGATATGTACCAAAAACTAATCGCGCTATAGATTTTAGATTTTAATTTTTTTTCTCTAATTCTCCATTATATTAGATTAGCTTTCAAATATTGAGACAAGAAAATGTTCGGTGGCTACTTTCCACCACAACCTAATAATTTTCTACTGCTACTTTGTGACGCAATAGAGTGAGTTCTTGTCTTATTGTTAATCAATGGTATTCAGGTAATTAAATAGAAACACGAAAACTTATTTATTTATTCAATTCTATCTCAAAGGCGCGAGTCAGTCCACTTGTCTGAGCACGTAATTACACAAAGCATAAATAGCTGATTGTATTCAGAGAGCTAGGAGGAGAGGTCACTTCTATACCCACAGAACTTTTGCATCGGATTTATCCTTTTATAAACTTTTATAAACACATAGCATTATTACTTAGAATTTTGATTGTTTATATCCATCGATTAAATTAATAAAGTTGTAGGGAAATAAGGACAATACCTTATGCAAATAATTTTTATTTTTTGCCAACGTTTCGTCAACTTTATTGACTTCCTCAGGGCTCAAATAATGACAAATTTGCAAAGAAGTTAATTTATTTGAGCCCTGAGGAAGTCAACAAAATTGACGAAACGTTGGCAAAAAATAAAAATTATTTGCATAAGCTATTCTCCTTATTTCCCTACAACAACTTTATTAATTACTAAGTATATTATCTTGTTTTTTAGTGAATAATATTATAAAACAATGAGGGTGTCCTCTAATTATTAAAAAAACATTTACTTAAGTAATATATATAAATAAATATATCGTCGTCTTAGAGTCTAAACCTGCTAAATCCATTTTTATCATATATGACATATTAATACCGTTCGAAAGAAAAAGAGATGCAGCATCGTCCAAGTAAAACTGCTACTTAAGATTTAGCAGGTTAGAAGGTTTACACTATAAGGCGACGATATATATATTTCGAAAGTTTGAACCTTATAATAGTAAGCTGATCACTTCATTAGTTTATGAAATTACCAGCTTATTATAACAACAAATCGAATTTACAAACATCCAATCGGGTATTTGAACCCATCAGAAATAACAGATAGAATATTTATCATTAAGACTGATGATGAGGGTCAAACCTTCGAAACTATAGTCTAAAACAAATAAATTATATATACATGTTTATATTTGATATATAGTACCTGGAACACCGAGCGATGCTCGGTAATTTGTTGATTCAGTTAAAAGAAATATATTAATATTATTTTTAATTTTAAATTCAGAAAAAAGGTCGATTTTTAATCGCAGCCAAAATAAAATAAAATTGAAATAAAACTTAATTTATATTTTTACCAACGTTTAGGCCCGCTATGGCCATCATCAAGACTTATCACTGGCCAATGTTTTGAATGTAATTGCAATTAAAAATAATATTAATTCACACGAAGGTCCTTTCGTTGACTCTTTTAAATCCTGAAGAAGGGACACGATCCTTCGAATTGTCGGATTTTTTAAGAGAATGAAATTGATATTCTAATAAATTATTTTATAGAAAAATACCTTTAATTAATTGAATTGGTGAAATTTAATATATAATAATATTGGTAATGATCTATTAGTGGAATTTAAAATAAAAAAATAAAAACAATTAATTTTCTTAAAGGAAAATTGAAAAAAATGTAATTATAAATTTTTATTCAAACAACCGCCTGTGAATGATTATTTCAATTAACAAAAAACCCATCAAAAACAACTTAGCCGAAGATGAGACCATGAGAGTTAGAATTGTCAACACAAAAACCCCCTAACCCGTGAATTTCATCCAAATAGTTAGAGCCGTTTTCGAGAAACCGATTCTATATATACAAGAATTGCTCGTTTGATATAATAAGATTATATATCGTCGCCTTAGAGAGTAAACTTGCTAACTCACAACAAGAAAATTTTACAGGCAGAGAAAAAACAAACAAAATTTAATATTGTTGTAATGGAAAAAACTATTTTTCACATTTTTTTTCTACAACTTATGATCGTAATTTTAAGTAGCAGTTTTATTTGTAAGATGCTGAATCTCTTTTTATTTCGAACCGTATTAATATGTCATATATGATAAAAAATGGAGTTATCAGGTTTACACTCTAAGCCATATCTCGTATATATTTATTTGCAACGAGCAGAGGACAACCTCATTGATTTCTATTTATGAACCTATTAATTGTAGAATAGAAATAAAATTAAATAAATATAAATGTACGAGAGGGAACAGGGGTCTGGGAAAATCATGTGTGTGGACATTTTTTTTTTTTATGGAATAAAACATTTCTATTCAGTAGACTCGGGAGGGACGCTTGGTCTGGACGGTTACAAATGTCTGAAACCTGAAGTAAAATCATTTTCAATCATTATTTTTTCTGTCTGTATCTCTATGTGTCCGGAATCTATTACCCACGACAACTCAAGAAGGGAAAGTCGTACAAAGTTTATTTTTGTGCAAAAATGCTTGGATTGAAAATGAGAGTTTATATTTTAGGCTCTAGCTTTAAAAGTTCCGTTTCAAATATATTGAAAATATCCACTCAATTCACTTATTAGTCCGTCTCCAAAAACTATTTCAATTTTATTGAAATTATAATTTTTGGAATGATTTCATTGAGATTTTAAGGTGATGTCATAATATAGGTTTAATTTATTTTTAAGTTTATTATTAATTACTAACAAGGTTCTAGCGTAAGTAAAATTATTTACTTTTTTATCATTTATCGAATGAGCGATTTTATCATTAGAATCTGAATTAGGAAAAATACTAAAAAGAGCGCGGATAGAATCATCTCTTGCTTTAAAGCTAAGGTCTGAAACAGGTCTGGACTTATATGGCAATATGTGTATAGAATATAATAATCATTGAGTATAGTAGTCTTAAGTCTGGTTTGAAGCAAACAAAACACGGCTCCACTCAAATCTATCTGATCCCAATTCTTTCACTTCTCTAAAAGTTCTACAAATAATCAATTCTTAAGGTAGTTCTTTCACAAATGCAAAAATTTAAGAATTTTTTGAAACTTGGAATATAAGTGATTAAAAGCATAATAAACACACTGTTAAAATTTGAAGACGATTTACCACACCAAACATGAAATAATTGTAATGAAAAATTACATTTTTAACATAGGGTAGATAGGGAAAGGGTGGGGATATGATCATTATTTTATTTTTTTTCATTGAAGGACTTTCACCATCTTGATGAAAAACTAATTAATATTTGTTAGAATAATATATTCGGAATAACTTAAAAAAAAAAGAAATTATTTACCATGTAGTTTTGATAAAAAACAAAAAAAACATATTTGGGCGACTATTTTTAGTGGAGGGGATATAAGCACAATGGCTTGGAAACGACCGGCAAGTATGTGTGTGTCCGTATAGAGAATTCGTAGTGTGAGTGGACAGTCAGGTGAAAAAATACCCTAAAATTTTAGTTTCTTTCATATTTATAGTGTTTACGAGGCTAAAACTTTTGCCGTGGATTGTCGCGAAAGAACCTTCTTAAATTTCAGTGAAAAATTTTAACATCGCCATCATTAAATTTCGCTGATTAATGATTCAAATTTAATCATATAGTCATATCATAGAGCTTAAACATGTAGAAATTTGGGAGTGTTTTATTGCCAGCATATGCCAAAGAAGCTTGCCACTAATCGCATCTTGTTTTTAATTTATTTTAATTTAATTTTTTTAATTTTTAGAGATCATTTAAATTCAATTTTAAATATAAAATCGAGAAAAAAGCTTCTTAAAAGTGTTTGAAAATATATAATTATTTAGAAGAACTATGTAAATGAACAAAATGAAATTCGTTCAATCAAAATAAACTTGGCGATAAAAACAATAGTAAAGAGAAAGCTAAAAATATTTAATCTAAAAAAACAAATGCTCTCTATCCTAGTTTATAATTTGATTCTCTATTTTTTTATTTTATTTTTTCTATGTGATCATCTCCAATCCGTTTTCAATTAAAAATCGATATCAAAAAGATTAAATAACCTTTGTCAAACTTATAAGGAAAAAAATAATACAATGATCTAGTTGAACTATACACTATGTGACATCAAATGAGATTTGCTCAATCAAAACAAACAAGATGTCAATCATATGACAACAAAAACAAAAACAAAGGGGAATTATACTTGTCTCTCCTTCCACCAGCCGTTCCCTAATAAAAAACAAAAAACAAAAAAAAAAACAGAAGAACAAAAAAAGCATATTAGCACCATATTAAACAAAAATGTAAACCTTAGCTCTTCCGTCAGGCTCGGCTTTGATTGATTTAGTAAGTTATAGATTTGCTCTATCAATATGTTCAAATTACATTAACTATCTGTTTTAGTTTTTATATATTTAGCATTGGGGGTTGGAGGGAGCGGCGGCAATTCAAGCGACGCCACCCTAACAAAAGTCCTAGATCCGGCTCTGGTATTATTCTATTATAATATAATATTATCTAAAATAATATTTAAAAATATATTCATTTTTATTAAAGATTTTCAGTTCTATACTTTGTGGTTACAAATTTGAAAAATTTCGTCCATCCTTTTTTATTTTCTGAGCCCTCCTGAAAAATTCTAACTCCGGGGCTTTCATCTCTTAATCAATTAATTATTTTGAACGAAAGATATTTTTTTTTTTCACTACTAATGATGGTAGTTAGCATACAAAAAGTCCAATTTCTATATAATATCCCCACCCCAACCCTTCATAAGGCTATCATTTTGTTTTCGATGAGAGAAAATTACAATTGTAAAGTATCATTTTCCGTGGTTAGTCTGTCACGATATATTCATATTAGTCGCCAATCTGTCCTTCCCAGCAAACGAATTCCAACTCCTATATATGTAGGTGGCTATGAAAAAGGGTGGAAGAGAGAGAGAGGGGGTATTTGCAAGATTCCTGGGATTTGATTTTTATATTTCTTGGAATATATCGAAGTAAAATTTTATTCTAGTATTAGTGTGCACAAAATACAATAAAACTCTCGTTGGAAACGTTTAATAATCTGAGTTTTATTCGATTTAGATTAATGGAGAAAAAGAAATATATTTATTTAATTATAATAAAATTATAAGGGAATAATAGATGTGGGAAGAGAACAGAGAAAAGTCAAATTATACAAATCATGGCGTGTTTGATGAACATCACATGACTTTTATTTACTCCGTAATGCTATCACTTATATTTAAGAGAATTAGGAGCTAATTATATTAATCGGTACGCTTGTGTCCAGAGAGGCCCTAATGTTGAATTCAGGCAAAAAAAATTGTGTTTAACCCTTGAACTTCGAATCTAGTCAATAGGCGATCCATTTTTTTAAACTAATTATTATATAACTTAGTGTTTCTTATTTTTACTTTATCATACAGGGTATGGTCAGATATTGTAATCGTGCATGAAAAAAGTTATTTTTTGCATATTTTTTTCAAAATATCTCAAAAACGGCTGAAATTATTTTGATTAAAAAAATTGGGCAACACCATGCCATTTCGGTCTACAAAAAAGCTCTAATAAGTGAACATCGAAAAAATTATGCTTTTCGAGATAATAACTGTTTTGTCAAAATGTCCGTCTGGTTGTTAGTTAGTCTGTGCGTTACCAAATTTTTTTGGAAGAGCTAGCTGAAAAACTAGAGTGAATATCAAAACGAAATTTCACTTGTAGTTTTGGTGCATTGAAATTAAGAGCGTATTAGATTTTGGTGCATATCGACCCAAAATTATCATCATTGAGTATACAGTCCTAAGACTAGTTTGATGCAACAATCCGTCTCCACTCGACTCTGTCCCCTGCCAGCTGTTTGACCTATCTAAATGTCTGGCATCCCATATCCCCATTTATTTGGTTGAAATATTCTAATTTGGGTCTTCCCATTCCCCTTTTCTTTCCCACCTCCCACTCCAAGATATCCCTAAGCAGTCCCCCATGTCTCAGTGTGTGCCCCATCATCTGACCTCTTCTCTTCTTCAGACTCTTCCACAAGGTTCTTCTTTCTCCTATTCTTCCAAGAACTTCTTCATTTGTAATTTTATCCATCCATTTGATATTCATCATTCTTCTGTAGCACCACATTTCGAAAGCCTCCAATCTCTTTCTCTCCGTTTTTCCAAATGTCCAGGTTTCACTCCCGTACATGGCTATGCTCCATACATATGTCTTCAATAGCAACTTCCTATTTTCTAAGCTGATTGAGGAGGGGCATAGTAGTTTTTGTTTTGAATTAAACCCCATTTTTTCTTGGGCAATTCTTGATTTAATTTCGTTTTCGCTCCTCCCATCCCATGTTATTTTACGTCCTAGGTAGCGGAATTCCTTAACTCCTTCTAGGTTTTCTTGGTTAATTTTGATGCATTCCTGTCTCGTTTATTCTTTTTTTGTACATACTAGGACCTTGGTTTTATTCTTGTTTATTTTCATTTTGATTTCTTCTATTAGGATTTGGTTAATTCCATTCAGAGCGTCCTCTAATTCTTTTTTAACCGACTTCAAAAAAGGAGGAGGTTCTCTATTCGATTGAATTTTTTTTTTTTTTTTTTTTGTGCCTATGTTACCTCATATCTCCGCCAATTGTCAACCGATTTTGAAATTTTTTTTTGCATTGGGTCCAGTCTAGCTTCCGATTGGTCCCATTTTTTTTTCGATTTTTTTTCATAGGTATTAGACCTTTTTTATTAGGTTTGTTTAGACCTAACCTCTTTGTTTATGAACCGATTTCGATGGTTCTTTTTTTATCCGAAAGGGGGTGTCTTAGGGATGGTGTCATATTAATTTGGTCAAGTTCTGACGATATAATCACTATTAATAACATCACTAAAAAGAGAAAAATAAAAATTTTTAAGAAAAAAATAAAAACCGACTTCAAAAAATTAAGTGCAACAAATATAAAAATACACTAAAAGGTATAAAATAATTATTATCTTATTTAGTTACAACTAAACGACGAAATATTAACACGAAATTACTTTTTAAAGTCGGTGCCAAACAAACTATACCTATAAGCGAGCGTACCCGCCAAACGTACTAAGTAAGATCCGTCGAGTGCGATTCATAAAAGGTATATGTTGGGCACCAACTTCAAAAAGTAATTTCGTGTTAATATTTCGTCGTTTAGTTGTAACTAAATAAGATAATAATTATTTTATACCTTTTAGTGTATTTTTATAATTGTTGCATTTAATTTTTTGAAGTCGGTTTTTATTTTTTTCTTAAAAATTTTTTATTGCTTCCTAGAAGAGCATGTCATCGGCAAATCTTAACATAGCGATCTTTTGACCTTGGATTTCGATACCTGTATCAATTTTGTCTTTGAATTCTTTAATCGCTTCTTCTATGTATCAGTTGAAAATCATGGGTGACAGCACACATCCTTGTCTTACTTCTTTTTTTTTATTTTGGCTTCTCTTTGCTCATCTCCAATATTTATTATTGCCGTCTGGTTTTTGTATAGATTGTAGATTAGTCTTCTCTCCCTGAATTTTATTCCCGCCTGTTTTAAGATTTTAAACATAATTTCCCAATTTCTAGGTCTATGAATCCGATATAGACAGATTCTTCCCTGATAAAAGCCCTTTCTATTATTAGTCTAAGAGAGAATTGCTTCTCGGGTGCCTCTGTTTCTTCTAAAGCCGAACTGGTCTTCCCCCAGATTTTCTTCAACTCTTTGTTCTATTCTTCTTTGGATTATTTTGGTTAGGATTTTGGAGGCATGTGAGGTTAGGCTAATGGTCCTGAAATTTTCACATTTATCCTTGCCTGTCTTTTTGGGAAGTGTGACTATTTTGTTTTTTTGGAAATCTTTTGGGATGATTCCCAATTTATAGATTTTGCTAATTAGTTCAAAAAGTTTGTCACGTGCCTTTTCTCCAGAGTTCTTTAGGATTTCAGCTTGTGTATTGTCTATTCCGGGTGCTCTATTATTTTTTAGTTTCAGAGCTGTCTCGAATTCTGACCTGAGTATGGGGTCTCCTAATTCTTTTTCGTCTACAGATTCTTCTTCTTCTATTGGGTTTATTGTTTTTTCTTCTCCATAGAGTTCTTCTAGGTATTCTTTCCATCTATTTGCCTGTTCGTTTTCGTTTAGAATAATGTGGGCTCCTTCATCTCTTATGTTCTTGCTTTTGGCTTGTCTTCTTGAAAATTTCTTTTTATTTCACTATAGGCTACATCAACTTTACCCAATAGTAGATTTTCGTTGACTTCTTTACATTTTTCTTGAATCATTTTTTCTTTTGCTTTTCTACATTCTCTTATAACTTTCCATCTTAATTTTTTATATGTTTCTTTCCCTTCTTCGTCTTTTCTGTTCTTAAATTTTCTTCGTTCGTCAATCACTTGCAGTATTTCGTCTGTTACCCATGGCTTTTTAATTTCGTTTTTCATTGATTGAAGGACTTCGTTGGCTGTATCGGCCAGGCTTGATTTCATATCATTCCATTCTTGTTCGATTTCTTCTTCTTTATTATTTGTGGGTGTTTTTTCTTCCAGTTTCTTATTCATTACGTTTTCGAAGAGTTTTTGGGTTTTCTTATTTTTTAATTTAGATATATTCCAGTTTTTTCGTGACCCCCCCCCTTTTTTATTAGTTTTTTAAATTTTAGTTGGCATTTCATCGCAATTAGATTGTGATCACTATCTAGATATATCAGCCCCAGGATAGCTTTTGCAGTCCTTTTCTTGATTTATGAATCTTTGTTTGACTAATATGTAATCAATTTGAAATCTCGCCTTGTCTAACGTTTGACAGAATTTATTATAATACGTCTACGATTTCTTAGTATTACCTTTATCAAGTGTTGAGTATTTTGTTCAAGTAAAGGTCGTAAGTGAGAGTCTGTAATCCACTGGCAACCAGTAAGATTTAATATACAAACATGTTTTACAATTTTCAATCAAAATTGTAAATTGTTCTTGTGTAAGAGGGCGATGATTGTCTTTAGAGAAATCAATTATTTGGAAATTTTTTAAAGAAAAGTAATGATTCACAGAAACGTGCATTTGTTGATTTGTCCCTGCTAAACTCAACAGATCAAACATGTCCAAATGCTCGAAGATCTTTGGGTAAAGAACGTCTTCAATTGGGAGTTCGCATATTGACGCTTCCATTGCAACAAAATCTCTCGATGAAGAATAAATAATAAATCCAACAAAAAAATAGGTTAATTAGAAAAAAATAAAAAATAACTATTGAAAGTGACTGAACTAAGTTATTTCAACTAAAATTAAGTTTATCAAAATGTTTGTTAACTCGAGGAAGGGTTAAAAGATTTATAACCCGTTCCCATAGAGGTTCTGTTGATGGTCCTAATAACCAGTCACTTCTCCGAACATTTTTTGGGACATTTTGGGTTTTTATTAACAATATTACAAATAAATATGAACTAAACTAGGAAAATAATAATTGAAACCCTCGATTAAATAAAATAAAAAAAATTAAACTTTGTAAAACTAGGATTAGATAAATAGAAACATTGTTAAAAATTTAAATAATTAAGCCAAATTATAGTTTAAAAGTAGAATATTAATTGATATGAAAGTGACGCAGGCGTATTCTGGGAGACGGTCGCATTTCTGAGAAATTCATATGTAAACAGTATTATCAGTTGATTGGAGGGGGAAATATTCAGAGGCGCGTATAGTCTGATCATTGTGGGGAGTTAAATTGTTAACAAGAAGAGGGCGTGTGTGTGCCACATAGTAAGAGTAGTAATAGGAAGGAAAAATTGGAAAATAAATGGAGTTAAATGTTGTGGCCCCAAGAAGGATAGGCCAAAATTAGCCAAAACACACACGAACCTCGGAGGGAAATAAATTAATAAACAATTCGTTCTTGGTCGCTCCGACGTCAATTCTAAGTAACACTTCCGACCAATTTTAATTGGAAAAATATAAAAACAACTAATTAATAGAATAAACTCAGAAAAGCGATTCAGTGTAAAGGAAAAACAAAATGCGCCTAGGGACGCTGACATTGATAGGGAACAATTTTTGTAAAGTAAAATAAGGAAATATTATTTATAATAAAAAGGGTTAATAATTAAATTGAATAATAAATAATTTAATTTGAAAAACGAATAATTTTGAAATAAAAGTTAATATTAAAACCAGACGTCTGGAATCAAAATAAAGTAATATTATTTATAATATCAAAATAGCAATCGTTATTAAATATAACAAAACAGTCATAAAGAGACAACCATATTATTTATAACTATTGAATTATATAAAATATTTAAATTAAATAAATCTTGGATTAAAGAGTTAGTTAAATCAAACAATAATAAATAAGTTGTTTGTTTATAAACTATTTATTATTATTAAAAAAAAGCAAAAGATAACAATCTTCGCTTAAATAAAATATTTTGTTGGATTTTTCTTGAAAAACAAAATAAATAAGATAAGAATCCCAAATAATAAAATAGAACATAAATGTCATGTGTTTATATCATTAAATCAATAATATAAATTTACCATTAATACAATAATTCTGTAAGATTGTAGAACTATTATTAATTTACCCTAATAATAATAAAGGGATTTATTTATTTATTTATTACCAAAGGAATCCAACGGGATATTGTCAAATTATTTTATATTGAAATTCGATAATAAGTTAAAAAAAACATATTGACGTTCTTATACCAACCACCTGTCAAATTTATTAAAAGAGATTTGACTAACAACTGATTCATAAGGTCAAATATCAGACCAATTATTGATAATCTAAAAATCTATTTATAACCAAAAATAATCCGAAAATTAAATCAAGATTTATAAATAAAATTTTTTTATTTATGGAAAAATTTAAAAATAAATTTCGTGGCTGTTTGTAGAAAAATTAAAATTAGAAAAAGCTATTTATAGAAAACTATAAATAGAATTAGTTATAATTAGAATTATAAAAATTTATTCTGGACAAAACAAGATCAATACTAGATCCAAAGTCCAAATCTATTTTTAAACTAAATCTATAAATAGAAATTTACAACAATGAATATTTCTATAAATAGGAATTTACAACAATGAAATAAAAATTTCAACAATGAAATTTTGATTCTAAAAATAGAATACTTGATTTATATATATTGTGATTTGTGATATAAATAGATTTTAGTAGATAAAATCAAATAGGAATAAGTGAATAGCTCGAAATTCTAAAACTAGATTTTTGTAAACCATAAATAGATTTTGTAAATTAAAAATAGATTCTATAAATAAATTTGTTATAAATAGATTCTATAAATAGATTCTAAAATTAGATTGCGAAAATTAAAGTCCTGAATTTTGTTGAAAATTGGGTTATCATTTCGGCTAAATCTCTCGACTCCCCTTTTCAGCGTCACTAACAGGTAAGATGGTACTCCATCGGTCACCAAATACTCCTCACGGGCAGCGAAAATCATCCATATCTATCGAACATAGTTCGATAGCCTTACCAGCAACCCTATGCGTATATGGTGTAAGTGCACCCCCCCACGGTTGCTGGTATATTTAACATCTAATTAGGGCGGATAGACAACCACCAAGCTCAACCAGGCAGACCTACCTTCAATGGCACACTGTGTGGGCCATTGGGGAATCGATTGAACCGAAGTTGAGTTTGGGGAGGTTACAATATATATATATATATATATATATTGTCATTTTTTAATATTTTATATATATATATATATATTTATAGGTATATATTGTCATTTTTTACTTTTATTCTTTTCTCTATATTCAGTATATTTATTGTTTTTGTTCCATATAATTTTTGTTTCCCTTTTTAAATTTTTTTTCTCTTGATCTGTTTGTATCATATTGTTTATTTTCTTTGTAATTAAATTGGCCTAATATTGTACATTAAAAAAGCTAGATGCCCCTACAAATACAAGGTTCTTGAATAAAAAAAAAAAAAAAATGTTCTGTAATAGTGCATTTAATTTGCTATATTTCCAAAATAACTTCGAGATGGTGGGGGGGGGGGGGGGGCAAATGTCAAGTACCTAGGGCCCTGGGTCTCTTAAATTCCCCCCCTGCTTGAAACAAACATACCGATCAACATAAATAATTTATAAATATAATTTATTTCAATTTTAAATAAACTTTGAGGATTTATTTGATTGTTAAATACAATAAATAAAAATAAGACTGGCAATTGAAATGAATTAAAGAAATGTATTTTTTATCAAAATTAATTAAAGTACAAAAGATTTTTAAACGAAGTTTAAACATTAAGGGGGGGGTGAGTTAAAAATTAAAATTAAAAATATTTTCAAACTAAAAAAAAACAACAAACTAAAAAAACAAGAAAAATGAAATACACTATAAAATGAACCTAGAATAACGAAAATATTTTTTTCTGGAACCAAAATTAGGAGGGGGGAGGGGTCTAAAAATAAAAATCTAGGCCATTTGAGCAAACTCAACCAAATTTTGTATATATAATCAGTGGATCCGAGAACAGTAAAAATACAAAAACACACCGTCCAAAACGAGGGGCGGGGGTCGAAAATGAAAATCTAGGCCCTTGGGCCAAACTCAACCAGAAGTGTATGGTATAAAGTCAAGTGGATGGCCACATCAGAAAGTGTCATTTTATTTTGAGTTTGGGATTGTAATCGTGTAATTGTTTTAACTGCAGTTAAAGGGCTAAAAGCATTCATGCTCATTTGATACTAACTTTAAAAATGTCTGAATGTGGAGGGAAATTATTTTTTCAGTCTGTCTGTGTGTCTGCATTCCGATACCCACGATAACTCAAGAATGTAAAAACAGGTAAAAAGTTTGTCCTGTGCCACAATGCGAAGAAATGCTAAATTTTTAGGCTCTCTAGTTTTAGAACTTAGGTAGTTGTTTCGCGACAATAGTAGCAAAAAGTTAATCCTAGAGTATATAGTGCAGACAATAAGGATTCATAATTCATAAGCCCAAACTTTTTGCTGATTCTGTACCACTATATTAGCCAATCCCGTGTTTGTTTGACAAATCTTGCAACTTTGTCCGAGCTTGTATATATTTTATCATAGAAATGTCAAATAAAGTACATTATAAAGGTAGATTTATAAAATAAAAAGTTCATAATAAGCGAGTGAAAGCTGGAGCGAAAAAACGTCAAAAAGTGTACTAAAGTTAACCCAACCCACTTTAATATGCTTTTTAGGTTAAATAAATGCGTTGTTGTCAGCTTGTTTTTAGTGTAAATTTTTCATTATTTATTAATTATTATCTCAGAAATTGTGTTGTAACTATGAACTAAAATTTTCTTAAAAAATTTATTAGTTATTGTTTAATGTTGGTTTAGTTTTTTAACAATCGTAAGAAAAGTTTCTTAATTATAATTAAATATGTATGTAAACTTTCCGAAATCGCTTATAGTGCAATGTATAAGAGTCTAAAAAACTCTATCTTTGGAAGTATGTTGTTCATAAATTTTGTTTTGACACTAATCGATGCAGAATTATTTAAATAATAATCTCTCTAAATTTCAAAAAAATCCTATGAAAATGCATTTGGTGATACAACTACCTTAAAGTTCAAAAATAAAAGTAAACATAATATATCTGTGTGTGTACCTCCTCATATCTATTAATATATCTAAATGTCAAGCATTTACATTTTGTGTGGTAAGTACTTAGGCAATGTTCAACAGGTAGAATGATAGATTGGATCTCCAAAGAGAACTGACCATGAAAATAGTAAAGGACAAATCTCTGAAATTATTTTAAACACAGTCAAGTCCGTCGAAATACAAACAAATTGCCAAATTCATAAAATTTTCAGAATGCGTAGCGTGTCTTGAATAAGTTTTCCCTTTACAAATTTATAAAATGATAATATTATTAAAATGTGCAAAAAAGCGTATATTTTTTCAAGAATCGGTACGCTCTATGCAAAATTTATTATGGTTAATGAAGCTTAAAGCCGTCCTAATAAAAAATTTCAAAATTGATTTTTCGACGTAGAAAGACCGACGTTTGTTTGTTGCGGCATTAAATTGTTATTTTTCATTATTTCAACTATTTCTATTCATTTTTTGCTGTCAGATTTATATTCTATAGAATATAATAGGGAAGTATTGCGATGGCCTGTCTGGGTCCTGACTCTTTGAGAGCTTATATTTAAGAGATAAAAAAAGTTAATTTCATTTTGTAACTTGTAGGTAGAAGGAATCGAATTCCTTAATAGTTGGAAACCGGATTTGGGATATAAAACCGGATATTGTGGTCCCCAGAGACAAAAAAGGGGCCAAAAATCCATTGATCAGTGCTTATGTACGTATGTACGTATATGTACCCCCCTGCTTTTCCCAAGTCTCAGAGCTACGAAATTCAAAACTTAAGCTCGATATAGGCTAGAAGAAGTACAGCAAGCTTTTGGCACGTGCCACTCCTTACACATTCTCGTATAAGCCGAATGGCAACTTCGAGCTTTGATGAAGCGAGATCATGTGATCAGGAGGATCAATTGGCCCACCGATGTCCTCCGAAAATATGGTGGCGTGGAAGGAGCCGTGGAATACTGGACCCGCCGGTTTTATGATAGTGTCGACGGTAAGGACCTGGGACTGTGTGAACTGGGAACTACCCTGGTCCCCTGAGTAACGGCACGTTTAAGGACTTCTGCCCTCTCCGATCGGTCCCGGAGTGTAGGGACCAGGTGCCCCAAAACGGAGACGACGGCCCATATTATCCAGGGATGTGGGCGGACACACGACGGGAGGATCAAAAGGCATGACGACGTTGTCCGGTGTCTGGCATACGATTTGAAAAAAAGATCTCCGAGGGTAGAGTTGGAATATTTATACTCCAGTGCCGCCGGAGATCGTAAGCCGGACATCGTTATAGCAGGGCCGTAAGATCGGGTGACGATCATCGATGTCCAGGTGGTTTCCGCGCTCGCCGGACTGGAAGTTGCCAACAAGAACAAAATTAATTATTATATTGGCAACTCCAGTCTGGTCGGAAATATCGTGGAGAGGTTCGGAGTCGCCACCGGTGCTGTCACCGTTTTGGCGGCGACAATATCGTGGAAGATGGTGTAGTGTCCTCGGTCCTTTAGGGATATGCGCGCCCTAGGTGTCCCCAAAACTACATTAAACAAAATGACACTCAGGGCGATGTTAGGTTCCCTTTTTCACTTTTCAAGTTATATGATGCGGACTTTCCGGACGGGGAACGGCTTTAATTAATTAAGACAATAAGTTTAAATATAATGTGCATTTCTGGGCTGGTCTTCCTCGACAAATAACCTTTTTGCGGTGGCCTGCCCATTTTAAACGAATTTTATTTTTTAGCATTGAGTGTTAATTTTTATTTGCTTTATTTTATTTTATTTTTTATTTTTGTTGTTGTTTTGTTTAATATAATATTATTATATTCATATTTTTCGCATTGCACAGTTGTGATGCGCTTTTGGTGCTCTCAACACTCTGGCCTCTTTTATGGAGTTGTGTCCTACTTGCGCCCATATATATCATATATATATTTTACTGGCGTTTTTATTTGGACGACTGATGAGGAGTTGCAACATAATTTGTAAAAATTCTGTTTTACTTTTCTGTAAAGAACTGCCCCACTCTGCGTGGTGCAATAAATCATCAGTCATTGAAATCGTAAAAACCGGAAGTGGATATTTACATGAAAGATTTTTCGTTTTTTTTTTTTTTTTTTTTTTCTCAAAAATGGCAGTAACGATTTTTTAAAAAATTAGTGTACTTATCAAGTATGATGAGTTATTAGATGTGTATAAATTTTAATCCGATTGAAATAAAGAAAAAGTAAATTAGTAGTGTCGCGATGACTTCAAATAAATAAAAATGTGAAAGTTGTGTGGTGACCACACCATATGTTTTATTCTTGGCATACTTTTAAAGTGTGTATTTCTCTTATTTTCTTAGCGACGATAACTTAAAATAATTTTCTATCATGGAAAAGACGAAAGCAGGATATAGTTGTAGTCACTAGAAGTCATAGAGATAATTGAGTCGCCAAATGCGGTTGTTTGACTAATTTGTCAGTGAAGGCTTGCGGAGAGTTAGATAATCGCGAGTTTCGTATAAAATAGGCTTTAAGGAGATTATTGACTTAAGTTGTCAGGACAAACACCATGGTGGTATTTCTAATGGGTGAAAGGATGAAGTCGGTTTTGCGGGAAGGGAAATCAATGAATTAAATAAGGTGGAATCACTGATTAGTTTTATTAGTCGCTTATGAATAACATCTAGGGTGGTAAGAGCAGGGCCGGATTTAGACTTGATAAGGCCCTAAGTTATTTGAGATATGGGGCGATTTATAAGTCCAGATATTATATGTCAATGGCAAATATGATTTTCGGATACCTAGAGAGTTAAACTGAAATACAATTAAGAAGTATATAGATAGTGAAATAATAAATCTTTTCTTAAAATCATTTTTATTCATAACAAACTTAAAAATGCAAACTCTGGTAAAAAGAAACAAAAGTTCTTTTAGAATGCACAATTTATCAAGGAAACACAGTGTAAATACTAAATAATAGGGCAGAAATATTATATCGTCTGCCGGCTCACTCGAACTACAAAAGGTCAGCGCATGCTCGAGGGTAGCGGAGCAACACAGGGAATCCCCGTGTTTATAGTAAAATAAATTATATACTTTACACTTTCCATTTCTATTATAAAATAATAATGAAATAATTTTAACAATTACCGAAATTACTGGCATTCGCTGTCAAAATTTATCAGTAATTTCGGTAGTCATATTTACTGGTAATACCGGTTAACCGGTTAACGGTAATGCAAACCCTAGGCACAATACCGCTTTGTTCTTCGAAAGAACGCGCTAAAAAAATAGGGTGAAGAGAATGGGACGTTCCGAACGTGCGGCATTGGGACAAATAATGCTGCAGTATATTTAAGTATATATGACAATTGTTCACTCGGACAATTTTTTTGGGACCCCCAAGAAAGTGGGGGCCCTAAGCAATAGCTTGTGTAGCTTATACGTAAATCCTGCACTGGGCAAGAGAATGCTTGAAAGCTCCTCTCCACAAGAGTGAACCATATTCGAAACATGTACCATTTCGAGCCTTGTATAGGGCGTAAAATGGCGACCTGGCTTGAATAGAAAGCTTGTAAGCTTGATTGTAATCAGTGGTTTTTAGGTAATGTGGTCATTCCAAGAGATGCCAAATCCGAGAATGACATCCACCATAGATATTTTATTGCTAACTTCCATGTTCTTGATCCAAAGCTATGAAGGAAACAGACATCATATTTGATGCATTTTTGCCCACTATTCGTGATTTGTCTACTTTTTTGAATAGTTTTTTTTTTTTTTTTTTTTTTTTTTTGATAACGGGAATAAATAAATATATATAGCAGATGGAAAATGACACAAGAAACAATTTAAAAAACATGAAAGAAAAAAACTCAGTCGGATCCATTTTTATCTCATGTAACTTCTTCGTGGTAACTTTTAACGATCAAACTAAAACTTAAAACCGCATATGATACTTTTACACTTCTTCGAATTTTGTTTATTATGGGTTTAAAGATAGCTAGAAAAATCAAATGAAATATTCATTGAATGACATCTCACCAACTGAATCAAGCGGAAAAAATATAGATTTAAATATAAATAAATAAAATTGACAAATATGAAAAGGTTATAATTTAACTTGAAAAAAAAAATGTATAAACTCTTGCAAATTTTTTAATAAATTTTAAATGATTCATAAGAATAAATTATTCATTTCAATGCAGACAGTGGCGTAACTAGGGTTGGGCAAGTAGACCACGTGCCCTGGGCGCCATTCATAGGGGGGCGCAAAATTAGCAAATTATTAAATTTCAATACTAAAATAAACCAACAATATAAATCTTATTCAAATAAGAATTCATTGTTCGGTACGGAAATGAGTCGTCTTTCCAAATTATCACTATTTGCTGATGACACTGACTTACTCTATAGAGGTTCGAAAGATAAAAATATTTGTTATGCCTGTTGTAGATTCTTTGTGATCTTTTTGGGTTGAAAAAAAAAATCGGCGCATTTCAATTCAGATTATGCTTACGATTGCAATATCAATCGCATGGAGCAAACTTTCAGTAAGTTACTTTCGTATTTAACAGCTAAAATTGGTCAAAAAAGGTTATGCGACCTAGCTTTGCTCAGTGTAGCGCGATAAGAAACTGAAAAAACAAATTTTTAAAATCTTATAAATCTAATCGCGTCCATAATAAATTTGTAACAGGAATAGCAACACAGCATCCATCATGTACGGAAGTTTTAGTTTAGTAGTTGCTGTCACATCGTTGGCAGAGCTGTTTTCTTAATTTTTTCGACGATGAGTAAATTTTCAGTTCTTTATTAAAACTTAAAATAAACGTACTAGCATTAAAATTATTGTTTTGACATTGCATGTACTAAAAAGGGTTTCTTTCTTCACATAGATATGCGTTTGTTTTGCAAATAACTCGTGTGGGTAGTGTTAAATTTCCAAAATGGCGACGGGGCAAGTTTTCCAAAAGCATAAGGGGCATTTTCTATTATTATGCCTTTTTAGCTTACAATAAAAAATACATATTAAGTAACAAGCAAGATTTATTATCTGTGTTTTACCATTTAATGTATAGTTGGAAAATTTGCCCACGTACATTTTTAGTAGGCTGGAAAACTTGCCATACGGGGTACATTTTCCAACCTCACATTATCAGACTTAATTATTTGTTGTCAAAAACTATATTTACTTTTTTGAAAAATAATTGTACTAGTTTGTAGATAAAGGAATAGGGAATGCAATGATATCCTGTTTAGCTCAAAAAAGATAAAAATAAAAAATACAAAAATAAAATTATAAAAAGTTGGAAAATTTGCCCGGTCTCCCTTAGTTCATATTAGCCGCAGAAGACGGCAGCACTCGCAGCCCTATAAAGATTATTACTTACAATAGATTAGTATGAAATGTAACTTTAAAAGATAAACTTCTATATAATTATATTAATAAACACACACACACACATATATATATATATATATATGTTAAATATTCTTTAATTTAAATAACACTTGGTATCAGGTGGAAAAACCGAATTCTAATAAAAATGGAAAATACTCAATTTAGACTTAAACCAATTATCTTTAATAAAACCTTGCCTCATATATGGATAAAATGGAAGGGAATGTTTCTACTGAATATGAAAGCAACTGGCTGATTAAAATCTAAAGATGAAGATATGAAAATTGCCATTCTTCTGACTCATATGGGGGAAGATGCTGTTGATGTTTTCAATACGTTCTCAGAAGAAAAGAACACACTAGAAAAAAACTATTCTACTATTCGATAAGTATTTCATTCCCAACATTAATTATGCCATAGAAACATACATTCAATAGGTTGAAACACAATTCTGGTCAATCTTTTGAAACTTATCTAACTGAATTAAAATCACAATCGGCAAAATGCAATTTTATTTGTTCTGGTCCCACGTGTACCATACTCTGAAAGAATGATCAAAGACCATATCATTGCTAATATCAATGATAAAGAAGTCCAACAAACATTATTAAAAGAGACCAAGGATCTTTCTTTGGGAGACATACTTCAAACATGCAAAGCTGCTGAGTTAGCTAACCAATACAGACAAGATCCATTCAACATTAATGATAATAATTAATCTGATAATAAGGAAGTACATTATATTAGAATTAAACAAATAAAAAATAATATATTTAAACCTAGAAATTTATCTATATTTAAAAGTGATGATAGAATGGTAAAATCGGAAATTATAATAATAAGATTGATATTTTAAATAAAAATGTAGGGATTTTCTTGGATGACTTTGACCAGGTGAAGAAAGATTCAAGTATTTTAGGTAATATTCTTTTATTTAAATGCTTAATAAATTGCCTGGTGCCGGTCGCTCTTAGCGGCAGCCGTTGAAGAGGCAGCAGGGGCCTCAGATAGTGTTCATTTGACGGAGGGGCCAAAGTGATTCAGACCAGGTTGACTTGGCGGGATTCTTACATTCGGCCATTCCTGCAAAACATGTTCGCCCTCTAACATGCCGTTCGAATGACTTCGGACTTCATTTTCAGTATCTTCTTGATTAGTTTTTGCAGCTTTGTCTTGTATAATTTTCTTTTTTCTTGCTTCGGAATGCTTGCTTGATTTCTTCGGGTTTTCGCTCTTCTTTATCGGGCTTTTTAGATGTATTTTCTTTTTTCTGTTCTTCTGAATTGGTTTTGTATTTTTTCTGCTTAGATTCCTTTTCATTTTTCATCAAATTTTGGTGGTCGTCAAGATTGGTGATTTTTCCATCGTTTCGTTTATTTTCTTTAACTTCGGAATTTTCTTGTGGATTTTCTGGAATATTTTCTTCATCTTCTGAAATTATTTCTTTACTTTCTGCTGTTCCTTTTTTATTTAGAGTAATTCTTTTTTGATCTTCGTCTTCAAGTGGTGTTTCGGCCTTTTTGTCAATTTCAGATGCATTTTTAGATTTTTCTTCTTTTGGTTCACTTTTATTTTTCACGTCTTTCTTCGAGTCAATATTCTTTTCTTCATTTTCGTCAAAATTTTCATTTACATCTTTTAATTTTTCTTTAAGTTTTTCATGTATGTAATTTTCTTTTTCTTCTGGTCTGGAGCCGTTTATTTGTTTCTCGTTTAGGCTGGGTGTAATATTGGTGAGTTCATCTGTTTCTTTAGTGTTTATCAGCTGGGCTTCTTCGGTTTTCATTGGTTTGGGTTCGGCTTCTTTGATTTTTTCGTTTTCTTTCATACTTAATAGTTTTTCTTTATTATTTTCGTTGGTTATTTTTATCTTCGTTTTGTTTAGGCTGGGTCTGTTTTCTGGTTTCATTTGAGTTTCTGTGGTGTCTGTTCTTGAAGAGAACATTTTCTTCATGATTTCTTTAAGCTGGGTCCAAGATTTATTAGGTGAATTTTCATAAAAAGTTTTGGCAATTCGAGTCAGACGAATTCTTGCAAGGGTTAGCTTTTGTATTTCGCTCAGTTTTATTAAAGTGGATTTATCTTCAATATCTCTAATCCATTTGGTAATTTAATAAGTTTTACCATCAAATAGTTTAATTTCGTTTTTGAGGCCTTGGTAGCTGAATGGAGTTGGAAAATTGTCATCTTCTTCTGTTTCATCATCTTCTTCTTTTAGAGATTTCTTAAGCTTTTCTAGATTGGAAAGAGCTTCAGGAATCGCTTTTATAAGTTCATCTTTTCTTCTTTGAGGTAGGCCCAATATTTTTGAAATTGGTTGTAGATCAAACATTAGGTCGAGTTGGTTTAGAAACTTTTTGTATTTTTTCATGGAAGGGTCAAATGTGTAATTTTAAAATTTTCTTAATTGAGAGCGGCTTTTTGGGTGTGGTTCTTCGTTGTATAAAATTTTGTATAGAATCTTCATATAGGGGAAGTCTGCATTGGTAATTCTTTTGAAGATTTCAGGAATGTCGTTGAGTGTCATCTTTGGAATTTTTATTTTTTTCTTTCTTCTTAAATATTGTTTCTTCTTAAGTGTTCTTTACTTCTTTTTTCTTTATGTTCTATCTTCGTTTTTCTTTATGTTCCTTCTTGAATCTTCTTGTTTTGGCCAAAGTTGTCAAGAACCCTTTGCTTCAATCCTGGATAAGTAGCCAAATCGTGCCTTCGTTTTTTTTTCTTTAAAATTCTTCTCTTCACAATGCCGGCTTGAATCCTCAGAACTTGTCAAGTTTAAATCGTGTCGTGTCTTCCTTTAAATTCTTTGTTCTGCAGTTCTGGCTTGAATCCCCAGAACCTGTGGAGTTTTTGACTTGGCTTCTCAATCCTGGTCTTTTCTTTTCATGGACGAGTCACCATAAATATAGGCTTTTGGGACTCTTCGTTCTTCATTCTTGCTTGTGGTTCTTCACATCTCTGCTCTGAGCGATTTTATTTTCAATTATGGCTCGATTTTTTCTCAACCTCGGCTGCGAGAGATTTTCGGTTCACATCCCGGCTGCGAGCACCCATAAATGTAGGGATATTCTTGGGTGACTTTGACCAGGTGAATAAATATTCAAATGTTTTAAGTAAGAATCTTTTTATTAGTTGAATAAAAGATTTCACTGTCGATGGTAACAGAATTGTTTTTATTTTAGGTTAAAATATTAAATTATATTAATATTAAATAAAATAATTTTTAATCTAGAAATAATTAAAAATAATTTATTTAAAAACAGAAGACTCCATCTCTCATTTTATTTTCTAACCTAAAATAAGATTCTTTTATTTAAATGCTTTTTAAATAAAGATAACAAATTGCTTGGGGCTGTTTGCTCTTAGCGGCAGACGTTGAAGAGGCCGCAATGGTCTCAGATACTGTTCATTTGACGGAGTGGCCAAAGTGGTTCAGACCAGGTTGACTTGGCGGGATTCCTACAATAATGATGAATTATACAATTGCAAAAAAATGTGAAACAAAGCACAAAAGAATGGTGAACCAGTAGGGGAAGACGGCCGGAAGGACCCCCGAGATTCCGGGCTGGGTGTAGTAAAACGGAGACGACGGTGCACATTATCCAGGGGTGCGACAGAACCCATGATGGACGGGTCAGGAGACATGATGCGGTGGTCCGATGTCTGTCGGACGAGTTGATTAAAAAGGAAATGCTTGTCGAGTTGGAGTACTTGTACTCAACCTCGGCAGGTAACCTGAAGCCAGACATCGTGGCGAAGGATGCGTCGGGAGTGGTTTGGGTGCTAGACGTGCAGATCGTCTCCGTGCTGGCTGGACTGGGTGTTACCCACCGAAACAAAATTGAAAAATATAGGGGAGACTCCAGTCTGGTGGGCAAAATTGCGGAGCGATTTGGCGTCGGGGCGGGCTCCGTAAGAGTCGAGGGCATCACACTCTCATGGAAGGGAGTGTGGTGGCATAAAGTGGTGGCATCCCTCATCGCTCTAGGTATAACCCAAAAGACTATAAATGACATCACTTATGGGCGTTGAGAAGTTCTCGTTTGAATTTTTATACTTTTAATAGGAGAACATATAGAGCTGGTCAAAGTTAATGCAATGTAAAAAAAAAATCAAACCCAGTGACAAGGGATTTATCTCAAGTCAGTTAATGACCCGGCCTATGAAATTTTAACTTTGCTTGTAAGATGCCACTGTACTGGTATACCATATATTGACCAAATGTAAATTTCTGTCTGTAAGAGGACAGACAGACTCACATCCATTTGTCAAGGAAACAGACGATATCATTTACAACTTTAGAAGGGGGGTCTTAAATTTAGAAATCAAAATTACATTGTACAATCTACAAACACGATTCAATGAATTGAACACGGAATTGGTGGAAAGGTTGTCCACAGTGGATTATCAAAATTACAGGATTGCCAACGACAGAAGATCTGAATTTAAGTTTAAGTTATTTAAGAAAATAAACATTAAAAAATTGAACAATCTAGTCACTGAAAATGCATCAGTAATTATTGTGATGGAAACTAAAGAAACATGTATATACAACTACACTAATACAATCTTACTGGAAGAAGTGAAGAGAAATTTATCCCTAGAACCTAAATTTGGAATTCTTTTAAGGACGAGAGAGGTTCCAGTTCAACTACTGCTAAAAGATCTTGAGTATGGCTCAACTCAATATGCATCACTTAAACTAGTTTGAAAACGGTGAACGATGAACCGAGGATGCCATAAAAACGAAGAGTGTAAATATTATTACGAACTTGTATAAGAAAAACGAACCAGTTAAATTTAAATATAATAGCATTCGCGGAGACTTCTTTAACACGAAGAAGTTTTTGAGTGATCATCTGGAACTAATAATATCTAAATCAGATAAAGGCAACAAGACTGTTGTTATGGTGAGAGATGATGACACCAGTTACTTGAGGACAGAAATACTTATTTGGAAATTAAAGAAGATCCAACAGCGAAATTTGATAGAGAAGATAATGAAATCATTGGAAGACTAAGAAACGAAGAAATTATAGACGTCGATGAAGAAAAAACTTTGAAATCACATAACACTACTCCACCTAGACTTTATGGGCTGAGGAAAACACAAAGACAGAATGTAAAATGAGACCAGTAGTGACCTCAATAGACCCCCTTGTTATAAATTAGCAAAATATTTACACCAGTTACTTTCCCTTATTACAACGACATTCAAGCATACAGATAAAAACTGTCTAGAAGTTTTTGGGTATATTAAAAGTGTAACAAAAATAAATTTGCCCTAGCTATGTATTCCGGGAGCCGAGTGTCTCGAGCGAAAATTGAAGTTCTCTAGCGAGAGGAAGAGGGCAGGGAATTTTTGTTTTCATCTACCTATAAAATTTTATGTGGGATCTCATATCTTATTGTATTTGTTTTATATAGATTTTTTATATGTAAATATTTTGAAAATCATTTGTTATAACTATTATTTTACTAAAACATCGTTTTCCCGTTATTGTTGTTTTTTTTTTGTTTTTTTTTTTTTGAACAAAAATGATAACAAAATTTATCTTGGTGTCAAATTTGTAGATCATTTATATGTAATTTGAAATCGGCGCAAAATCCATAGCACAAGAAGCACTCTCAATGAATAATTGGACTTGAAGACTGAAGATGGACGCTTATGCATATCTTATATAAATCTCGTTCATTTAAATTATATAATAAAAAGTGTGTTAAAATGTCATTAATATAAAAAACTCAATATTATAAAACATCTATTCAAAATAAGTATGGACATTAAATTTTGATTCTGGATTTTTAGGTAACTAAATCATTAATTATTATTTATTTGTAAATAAATATTTTAATAATAAAACTGCATTTTTAGCTGAATCAATCTTTATTTACCTTTTGAGATCCAAAGGGGAACATTATTACAAATCAAAATTTACTCCTTCGAAATGAAGACAAAGATTGGGATACACGTGAAGAAGAAATGCCTAGACAATGGAGTGGTAAATACTTTCTACTCAATAAGATCAATTGACATATAAATTTCCAAAACAATACAGAAACGAAAAATTTCATAAGGAAATATTAACCTTGAGTGCTTGTAAAGCGACAATAAAAGGTTTGTTAAATTGAAAAGTTTTTGTTTTGCCGAGAGTAGCAGAGTTGTTGATTCACAAAGAGAAACAAAGAGGTTGTCCTCTGCTTGATGCAAATAAACATATACACATATATATCAAGATGATATATCTGTATATATTGTGACGAAACAGGCTTTGTTATTGATTAAATTCATATAATTGTAATATTTTTTGCATTTGAATGACAATTCAAATTGATTGGTGATTTATTATTTGGAATTATATCAAAAAAGTGAACTCTGCGGACATCTGTCGGGAGAGAGGTACTAATTAAAAACTATGTCTGGATGAAGTCGCCCTCAGTGGCTAATTGCAATTAGGTCAGCCGGGGAGCCAGCAATGAGCGTGCTCCAACAGCGAACTCTTCCTTGCCTATGACCTTGATACGAGACGCACGAGTTGCTGACCTCCCTAAAAACCATCTGTGATATTTGAAAATCCAAGTATATCTCGATCAATCTAACGTTTTATAGTGATATTAAGTGTCCTGTGAAAACATCCAGTGATTATATATTACGTGCTATTGATATTTTCATGAAAATATCAGTTATATGGGAGTTATCCAAAAATCTAAGACTGCCGGCCACGTGGAAGTGCTATTAAGTGGTACCAGACCCGGTGATTCGAATAGATATACTTGGTCCATTCTTTAATGAATGAACTGAATTAACTATTAAATATAATAGGCATAGAGCACGATCTTGACCCTAAGGTACTAATTTACCATAAAATAGGCCTAGCGTCGGGTCGAATAAAACAAACAATTAAAAGTAAAGAGGTTCACTTCAATGATAAATTTGAAATTAAGTACTAATTTGTAAATGATATGTCAATTAATAGCCTATAATTTCGAGGTATAATTAAAGAAATTAACATAGGTATGTTGGTCCCCGGAAGTAACTCTAAATAAAGATAAATAAATAGTAATACAATATATTGGCTTGGATGGGTGTAGATTCGAAACACATAATTAATTTTGTCTATTTAATAACTTAAACTCAGTAAATTTTCTATTATTTTTATTAATATAAAAAATTTGAAATCCTAGAACAGAGTCAAAATGGCGTCCACCATTAATAATCTGGTGTATCTGATCTAATTAACCAGCGGATTGTTAAATAGTAATTATAAATTAGCGTCACTGATGCCGCCAACTCCTGAACATTTGATTGCAGTGAAGTACACGGTTCCCCAAAAGAGGGATAGGGAAGCTTCCCGAAATCAGCTTGATCGGCTAAATTCAGAACATAGTCACAATCGCGCATGGAACGGACGGATGACCCCCAGTAATATTGAATATGCCGAAACAACCTTGTATCTAAGAGATATTCAATTTTAAAATAATTTATTTATACTTCTATAAAAGAATCAATAGTAAAATAACTTAATATTTAGTATAACCAACCCTTATTAAAGAGAATAAATTAATTACCCTACATATGTGTAGCTCGACAAGCCTATTTCAGCTAATTATTGATATAAAATTAATTATATAAAAGATTTTTTTTCCTATAATAAGTAAACATTATAATTAAATTTCTCGAAACTTGAAATTAAAAAATCGAGTCATATGACCAATATATTTTATGGTTCTTTAATTAAACAACCAATAATAATAATTAATAATAATAAAACAAATATATGAACCTGAATTATTATAAAGTGAAATAGAATATAAGTAACATAACGATTAAAAGTATAAAAGGCGAATTAAAAGAAATAAATCATTATAATTTATTTAATTTGATAAATATAAAAAACAATTGATATGATTTGTTTATAAACGAAAATAATTAATTCGAATTTTGTTGATATAAAAATTAGAAGTAAAAATAAATAAACATTGTATTAAAATTTGTCAAACTTAATAGAAGAAATTTGAACTTTAAATTTTATTATTAATTTCAAAATAAGCTTTCATTTTATTTAAGAAAAATTAAATACCAGTGAATTATAACAATCAAATCAATTTATCGTAACTTGATAAGAACCATAATTCTTAATTTTAACAAAAAATTTGATTTATTCAATTAACATAAACAAACAAAAGGAATTTTATTAGTAATATCAATAAAACTAATTTCATAAATTTTAATTAACTTATCTGATTTGTTTTTATTTGAAATAAACCAAATTCCGTTACAATTAAGATTTTCTTTCAGCATCCGATCACAGGTATTTTGTCACTCCCATTCGGGCGATTTTCAGTAAAATTTGAGGTGTTTGTCTTATCACTTCTTTGCCACAACCACAACAACTAGATTTTAGCTTAATCCATTTCAGTACAGTATCCTCCCATACAATAGGAAGTTTAACCAGCGAATAGGTCAGGTCGGAAAACAACAGCTCAGACGAATAAAGTCGCAACTATTAGCGAAGCAGATTACCAATTTAACACCTTAAATTTCAGCATTGCGACTTTAATAAGATTAGCCCTTTTAGAGGACTAATCTTGTCTTTATTTTCGATAACCTCCCCTGAGTTACACCTGCTCGTAAGCCAACCTCTTGCCACTACTTACTCAATATTGTCGAATTGTCAATATCGAGGGAGAGGGTGGTAATTGGTGGTTAGAGCGCAAATCGGGCGAAACAAAACTTAAATATTTAAGTTTTGTAAGTCCAATTTGTCACATTTGGTGTAGGACAGCTGGGATTAAGCCAGCAGGCAAGAAATTGCATACTAGGCAAATTAAAACTAGCAAATTACGAAATGGCCGATAAACAAAAAAAAATGGAGAATGAAAATTTACAATACCGGGAATCAAAGGAAGTCCCATATACACCGGAAGAGTCAAAAGATGAGAGTGAGGAAATAGACCCGGAGGATGAATATCAGGAAGAAGGGGAAGAAAACACACAACAATTAGACCAAGAAGAAGTAACGGCAGTAACCAGCCTAGCAATAGCTGTAAACAATCAGCTGAATTTAAATGACCAAGAAGAACCGCCAGAACATGACAATTCAATTCAAATGGCAGAAGATTCGGCACAAGAAAATAGAAATGTGCATGTCCCACCAAACAGTGAACAAATGGCGCCAGGATTTCTGCAACAATTATTACAGACAATGCAAACGAATTTCAAAGACATAAAAGAGAACTTTAGAACCGTAGATGAAAAGTTTCAACAACAAAGTACAACAAGCGAAACGAGTTTGCAAGCCATAAATAACTTGAATGAAAAGTTTCAACAACAAAACACAACAAACGAAATGAATTTCCAAGCTATAAAAGATGACTTTCGAACCATAGATGGAAAACTGAGTAGTCATCTACAGGAAATGAGAAGAGTAGAAACTACGGTCAAGTGTGTGATTCAAGAACAAAACAAACTTCAAAAAGAAGTGAAGGAAGTCAAGAACCAGGTTGAAAAAATCGATTCAGAACACCGAACCGAAATAGAAAATCTGAAACAACAAGATCACTATCTAGACGAAAGATGTCGGCAAAACAATTTGGACAAAGACCAAGCAATAAAGGAGGTCCAAGCACTAGTACTAAATAGAACCGCGACAATAGAACAACACTTAATAAAGGCCCAGCAAGAGAATCAAGTAGAAGTCGCCACCATAAATAATAAGGTGGAACAACTCAAAGACTCTACACAAGAATACAACCAAGAATCCAAGGGCAAATTCAGACGATTAAAGAAGAGATGACTCAAAAAGTCCAGAACATCAGAACACTAACGAGCCCAATGTGCTATTCTATTCAAACGGTGGCGGAATTGAAGACCAGGCTGAATATGCGGAAACATTATTGGGGGCATAAGGATTGGGTCAACCATCCAAAAGAGGCATGGGAATGTTACGAAGAAACGATACAGCATGCCATGTTTTCGGAAACAGAAAAAATCTTTTTCTTTCAACTATGTCTCACCAGCGAGGCCTTGGAATGGCATAGAGCGCACCATTACCAGTTTCAAACAATCAAAGAACTAAAAACAGCTTTTATGAATGAATATTGGAGCGCCACCGCCCAGGGGGAGATGCTGGCTCGACTCTGCGGATCATCGCGTCAGGCACGGAGAGTCGAGAATACAGCATTTCTACCGATGGTTACGGTGGGCCAAGTATTTCACCTTATATGAGTTGGGAAAAGAGAGTGAAGTGCTTTTAAAATTGATAAAGCACTTCCCAGAAGAGTACATGTCTTCAGCCGCAGCGGGAAACCGTCAGGCGATGGAACAAGTACTCATAGAGACCGATTCCCGAAAACCGATAGAGCGACTCAATTTCAACATTGCCTCGAATGACCACCGTAACGTCAACAACTTTAATAGACGCAATCCGAATCGGAATGCAGTACCCGGAAATCAATTTAACCAACGTAATCATAATAGGAATACCATGCCTGACCACCTAAGACAAAGTGGTCCAAGTAACCCACCAGCATAGCAATCACAGTACGGAAAAAGAGAGAAGAACAACTGGAGCGAACAGAAACAACAATCCTTTCCCTTTGAGAGAACACCGAAGAAACAAAAAGGAGGCCTATTAACGGGGAAGATAACAACAGTAGCAGAACCGTTGATAGCCGCCACTTTTCAAAAGAACGGAGAGGAACAAGGGAAAATAATAAAATTGATTGTTGAAAAACAGTTAGAATCTGACAAAAGGAAAACGATAATGCCCACATATGCAAGGATCACAACAATAGAACATGAAATGGAAGAGGTAGAAATTTTGCCTACGTTTGAATGTGAGTTCGTAACAGCTAACATGGTGACAGAACCATTGTTAGAATTTAATCAAACAATTACAATAATTCAAACACCGACTGCTACCTCAGTCATAGAAACATTGAGTAATAATCTAATAACAACATGCGACAGAATTGAAGGCTCTAAACTGGAATCGAATAAGAAAATAACGAAAACTATCGAAATAATAACTAAAAAGAAAAGGCGAATGGCCAAACAAAATAAAAGGGGGTTTAAATTCAAAATGAAAATACAAGATAGAAAATTTGTAAACGAAAGAAAGGACACAATTGTAGAGAGACAGAAAGGACGTACCACTCGGAAACGGACCCAATCCAATTCCAGTGATGTTATATCGACCGAGACCCTCGAATCCCCAACAATCGGGGAGCTAGCGGGAAAATTTTTCAGGCAATATCGAGGTCCATATCGAATAGCCGAGGTGTTACCAAACGCCTATCGACTAGAACATGAGAGTGGGAGACAAATAGGGACGTTCAATGTGAGAAATTTAAAACCGTACCATTCACCGATAACCGAATTAGATAAATAGTTGAATGTGGTCTTTAGACTAAAGGGGAGGCTCAGCCTCAACTTCACATTCCTTTGAGTATCATGATTATTAACACCCGATTAGAACGAGACGTTACAGACTATCGTCCCTATTGAATGACAAAATTTGACTTGAAACGACAAACGGACATGTTCTGGGAAAGTGTAGCAAAAGTGAAGCTATCTGTAAATACGTTCGTACTAACACTAGATTAAGTACTTACCCTTAATTTAGCCTAAGTTCGTTCGTACTAATCCTTAGACCTAAGTTACTAACTACTAAAAACTTGTAAATGCGTTAATATTACTAACCTAGTTATAAGATAACATAGAATAAGCGCGTTCATACTAATCTAGGTACTAAGCAACTAATAACTCCATCTATTAGAAAAGGAAGGCCTTAATGTTACACCGGACCAGAAGGACAGACGAAATGACCTTCGGACAAAAAGTTCGAATTATTTGGGGGAAAACAAAAATTAAATCAGTAGCAAAACCATTGAATTAATTGGGAAATGGGGGGGGTTATTAAAAACACAAAACAAAGGTCTTCAAAATAACAACTTGAAAAGCTCAGTAGGATCCAAACACTTAATGATAAATTGTGTCACAAATCGCCAAGTCGTAACTGTACCACCTAGGATATAGGCCATCATCTACAAATTCCAAATAGATTATCTATGGTTTGGTGTCGCTAATGGGAATATCCGAATTGTCTTTAGTGTGAATTGTGGAGGCTGAAGATATGAAATGATCTGTTTAGTGCGCGGTACCCTGGTCCAGCATTGATGGGGAATAGTGAAGCAGTAGGTGACATTCATTGCCACTAGCTAGGAGCAGAGAAATGGAAACGAATTGAAAAGAGAAAGGAATTAAATGTTGTGGTTTCTAAGGAAATACTGGGTTACGACCCTAAAATGAATGATCAATCCAGAAATTAGCAGTAACGATTCTGTATTAGTGTGGGATTGGCCGAGATGACCAGCCTGAATGGTTATTTTGTGTAATAGGCTAACGTCGTTTGAACTGGGATAGTGCTGGAAGGACTCATGTGCGGGATGGGATTGTGTTAGTCGATTGGTAGCAGTAGTGTGCCCGGAAATGATTATGAGTGGAAGTGACAAAAAGCGATCGATCTGAAAGAGAAGTCATAATGACTTTAGTAATAAATAATTGGATTTTTCGCTAAAATAATTTGAATGGGAAGGGGGGATTAAATTACTAATACGAAAGGGAAAAATTGAAATTCTGGTTATAATTTTTTGTTTTGATTACAAGAACGGCGAAAAGCCACATTAGGTTTAAGAAAAACTAGTGGACCAACAAGTGCATTAGTAAGAATAAAGTTCAAATCACTTAAAGTTCAGAAATCGAATAGAAGAGTATTCGATCCCTGAAGGGGGAATGACGAAACAGGCTTTGTTATTGATTAAATTCATATAATTGTATTATTTTTTGCATTTGAATGACAATTCAAATTGATTATGATTTATTATTTGGAATTATATCAAAAAAGTGAACACTGCGGACATCTATCGGGAGAGAGGTACTAATTAAAAACTATGTCTATGAAGTCCGCCTCAGTGGCTAATTGGGTAATTAGGTCAGCCGGGGAGCCAGCAATGAGCGTGTCTAACAGCGAACCTTCCTCTTTGCCTATGACCCATACGAGACGCACGTGAGTTGCTGACCTCCCTAAAAAACCATCTGTGATATTTGAAAATCCAAGTATATCTCGATCAATCTAACGTTTTATAGTGATATTAAGTGTCCTGTGAAAACATCCAGTGATTATATATTACGTGCTATTGATATTTTCATGAAAATATCAGTTATATGGGAGTTATCCAAAATCAAGACTGCCGGCCACGGAAGTGCTATTAAGTGGTACCAGACCCGGCGATTCGAATAGATAAGTACTTGGTCCATTCTTTAATGAATGAACTGAATTAACTATTAAATTATAATAGGCATAGAGCACGATCTTGACCCTAAGGTACTAATTTACCATAAAATAGGCCTAGCGTCGGGTCGAATAAAACAAACAATTAAAAGTAAAAGAGGTTCACTTCAATGATAAATTTGAAATTAAGTACTAATTTGTAAATGATATGTCAATCAATAGCCTATAATTGGCGTATAATTAAAGAAAATTAACATAGGTATGTTGGTCCCCGAAGTAACTTCAAATAAAGATAAAATAAATAGTAATACAATATATTGGCTTGGATAAGTGTAGATTCGAAACACATAATTAATTTTGTCTATTTAATAACTTAAACTCAGTAAATTTTCTATTATTTTTATTAATATAAAAAATTTGAAATCCTAGAACAGAGTCAAAATGGCGTCCACCATTAATAATCTGGTGTATCTGATCTAATTAACCAGCGGATTGTTAAATAGTAATTATAAATTAGTGTCACTGATGCCGCCAACTCCTGAACATTTGATTGCAGGAAGTACACGGTTCCCAAAAGAGGGATAGGGAAGCTTTCTCCGAAATCAGCTGATCGGCTAAATTAGAAACATAGTCACAATCGCGCATGGAACGGACGGACGACCCAGTAATATTGAAGGAGCTTGAAACAACCTTGTAATTGAAAAGAGATATTCAATTTTAAAATAATTTATTTTATAATTTCCATAAAAGAAATCAATAGTAAAATAACTTAATATTTAGTATAACCAACCCTTATTAAAGAGAATAAATTAATTACCCTACATATGTGTAGCTCGACAAGCCTATTTCAGCTAATTATTGATATAAAATTAATTATATAAAAGATTTTTTTTTCCTATAATAAGTAAACATTATAATTAAATTTCTCGAAACTTGAAATTAAAAAAATCGAGTCATATGACCAATATATTTTATGGTTCTTTAATTAAACAAACAAAATAATAATAATAATTAATAATAATAAAACAAATATAAGAACCTGAATATTATAAAGTGAAATAGAATATAAGTAAACATAACGATTAAAAGTATAAAGTTATGAATTAAAAGAAATAAATCATTATAATTTATTTAATTTGATAAATATAAAACAATTGATATGATTTGTTCATAAACGAAAAATAATTAATTCTAAATTTTGTTGATATAAAAATTAGAAGTAAAAATAAATAAACATTGTATTAAAATTTGTCAAACTTAATAGAAGAAATTTGAACTTTAAATTTTATTATTAATTTCAAATAAGTTTTCATTTTATTTAAGAAAAATTAAATACCAGTGAATTATAACAATCAAATCAATTTATCGTAACTTGATAACCATAATTCTTAATTTTACAAAAATTTGATTTATTCACTAATTATAAACAAAAAACAAAAGAATTCCTATTAGTAATATCAATAAAACTAATTTCATAAATTTCAATTAACTTATCTGATTTGTTTTTTATTTGAAATAAACCAAATTCCTGTTATAATTAAGATTTTCTTTCAGCATCCGATCGCTATATTTTGTCACTCCATTCGGGCGATTTTCAGCAAACTTGAGGTGTTTGGTTCATCACTTTTCAGTTACAACCACAACAACTAGATTTTAGCTAATCCATTTCAGTAATAGTTACAGTATCCTCCCATACAATAGGAAGCCAATCAGCGAATAGCTTAGCCGGAAAACAGCTCAGACGAATAAAGCTTCT